>CAIGRB010076104.1:0-13184 GCA_903798255.1 Fraxinus quadrangulata
AATTTTATTGATTTGCAATAATCACTATAGACACTCGAAATCAATTTGTTAGAAATAAACACAATTTGTTTGTGATAAGCAAAACAAGACGTCAACCATAGGTCAACAAATATTAGTCGGGTACCCTTTGCACCTATTCCTTCCGCTAAGCTTGAAAAAGATGAAACTGAAATATTAAATTTATTTGAAGGCATTAATACTTGTATATATACATGCGATATGTTCTTCTAGGAGTAGTATGTCTATCGCATGTAATCAAACATCAGCCACAATTCCAAATGTATTGCGTTGAATTACTTGATACTTTAATTATCATAGGCCTAATAATGCATCAATTACAAAATGTTTAGAAAAAGTAAGTAACATCTGGCGAAATTATGAACGATGATGGCTAGTGATTTCTACGATTGTAAAATACATACTAACATATCTGGTTAGCACTGTAACTTCAAAGTTTGATTTTAGTGCATGTAAGAAGGTTCTGTCTAAAGTCAGAAGATGACTGAAAGAAGATTTTTGGAAGCATTAATATACTTGAAGGTTTGGCAAGATGCTCATTTTCGTTTGGAAGATAAATATGTCGAAATTGCATGTCGTCGGTAAGTGATATTTAATTTAATCATATTAATAAAATTTGTTATTTTAAAAAAAAAATTTAAAAATTTAAATTGCCACGTAACAAATTGTTCGTGCACAATTTTTAATTCCGCATACTTGAAATTTAAGTAGCCGGTCTCAAGCTTGGATAAACGAGAAAAGTTTTATCTAAAAAAATAAAAAATAAATCGGGAGGTTGCGTGCCAAAGCTCGGCTCAGCCCATTGCCACCGCTAGAAACAACGAAAAGATCTCCATCACTGTAATCTTCTTCTACAAGATTAGTTTCACCAAAATTACCGGGTTGTCCCTTAAGATTTGTAACAACTAATTTATTTTTGCAGCCACTTTTTGCAAAAATAATAGACTATATCACAATCATTCGCCTTAGACCTACCCCTTTGTTGACCACTTGAATCCCTCTCACGAACAACAAGACCTTCTATCCAAGCCTTCAACCAATTGCGTCATAAACCTCGTTAATGGTGAGAGTATCTTGACTATACCAGATTATGTCTATGAATGTCATATATGAAGCTGTCAACGAACATAGAAAAATCAACCTTAAGTCCTCTTCATCGTATTGACCTCCTGGTCTCCAAATCAGTGACGATTTTCTTGAATACAGGCAGACGATCTTTCAAAGATCTACTTTCTAACAAACGATGAGAATATAAACATTGCTTTAGATGCAGTTTCCTGGTTAGACTCTGAGTAATGCATAATTGCTCCAACTTCAACCATAATATAGCGGCCATATTCTCCTTTACCACGTCCTGAAAAATTTGATTCGATAGATGTATTTGTGATAGGGCCTTCCGGTCCTTACATTATTTTTCCTCCAATGTCAAAGTTGAGGGCATCTTATCCAACTCCAACAGAGCATCATCCAAATTCAATTCGGCGAAAATTGCTCGCATCTTGATCTGGTACAAAGAAAATATGTCGTTGCGATCCAAAGGTAGACTTTCAAATCTCATACTTGTCATCCTGATACAATCAAACTACGTTCTGAGTTGATCAAACCTTACTTTAATGCAAAACCAAATTGGCTCTCCAAAGAACTTCGATTATTTGCTTTGATACTACTTGTTAGAAATAAAGTGATACCAATTTTTTCCGATACCACTTGTTATAAAACAAGCCAATTTGCAATAATTTGGTTGTAGAACTTATACCACTTGTTATGAATATTAATGCTAAGAAAAATATGTCAAGCTAAAAAGAATCAAACAAGAATACAAGATATAACGTGGAAACCCTTACTATAATCAATAGTAAAGAAGTATAAACGAATGTCGCAAAACTCTCAATCTATCTCAAAATATGCGAGTCTCTCTCTATAACCTAGATCCTCTCACTTTGATATTCTCTCAATGCTATACATTATTATTATTATTTTTATCATTACCCAAGCCTATGAAGAGCCTAAATCGTATGGAGTATATATAGTAGCCTAATTTTGATATCTTGAATAAGTAAAATACAAGAATTGTGGTAGAAATAGAATTCTGTCCGAACAGGTAACGCCTGGGTGCCACAGGTCGATGCCAAGCGCATCTCCCGGTCCAATCTTCAGCTTTGGGGGCCATCTCCCTGGTCCAAAACCTCCAAGATGTTTTTCATTCATTGCAAAGTCCTTCCAATCAAACTATCAATACTTGATGAAATTTGATCCCATTTTAAATCGGACTTCCAAATCAAACTTATTTAGGCTTCCTATATCAATTAAACACCCAATTCTCATGAAATTTGGATCATACCACAACATATCATAATTAAAGAAGAAGCAGATTCTGAGTCTTACCGCCAATGACTCATTCGAATTAACATGAGTCTAGCTACACATTTTATTGTTATTATCCATTTTAGATATTTGAAAGGAGTCGACCTCTGTACATGCAAAGCATTTTAACATTTTAAATTAGTTTAATAACTTATTATTTTTAATTTCGTATTACTTTATTTAATAATTAAAATTTCAGCCGTTATCCCCTCAATCTCTCGTGTGAATTTGTTAACCCTCATCTAATATCTGAACATGAGTTAATGGCATGTTCTCCTTATTATTTGGGCCGGGGCTACCTCATATTTAGTCTACAAAAATTCTATAATAAGCTAAGTAATAAAAATAGAAATTAATATCTCCAATAGAAAAGTTTATAGGTAACAAGAGTAATTTAAGATTAACCATTGATTTTTTGTCAGTGATTTTTTCTTTGGTGATAATTTAAGAAAAAGTATACTTTCAGATTGTAAGGCTAAAAAAATAAAAATCTGGAATTTATTAACCAAAATTCTGTCTATAAATAAATAATAAAAGATGAATTTTATATTAAAGATGATTTTTTTTTCAAAAATAATATTTTGTTTATAATGTCCTGATTCTGCAACTACACACACGTGACTAACACACGTGTATATACACCCAAGGTAGAAGCAGCCATGAGAATACGCAAGTTGAGCGATCGTACAGTGTCTTAGCATTGTAGGGGTACCAAAAAAAAATTTGTTGTAGATTTTTTATATGTATAATTATATATCTAAAATGTCTAATTACTTTTAAATCTTAAATTTTTTTATTATAATGTTAAGTTAAAGGGCCACAATATTTATTGAAAAAGAGTAAAAAGATTATAATAAATAAATATTTTTTAAAATAATATGTTAAATCAAAAAAGTATTAACGTAATATAATTTTAAACTATTTTACTCTCGAAAAAAATATTTTAAATTATCTATTTTAATAGCTCATTCCCAATTTTCCAATTAGCTTTATTACCAAATTACTAACTCAACAAAACAATAAGCAACCCAAAATTCAAATGATTAAATGAAGAATGAAAAACTAATCTCAAATTCATTTTCGTCATTTCCCACACTCCCACCCTAACCCATGAAGAACACTCAAACAGAGAAGAGAAAAAACTCTATCGTCGGTCTTTGATTCTTGCTCTACAATAGTACAATTTACCTCATAACATTGCCATTTTATTGGTGACGATTACCCACTTGTTAATTGTTATTTAATGATTTATCTGGTTTTAGAAGGTTTTTGTTATATAAAAGAGGCACCATTCTAAGTTTTTTTATTGGTGTCGGTGAGTGTTTTTTTTAAATTACATGAAAAGGGTACTATTTAAAATGTCACACAGAACACCTAAAATTTCAGGACCAGCACTAACCTAAGGCAAATTCATATAGCTGTACAATTTTTCTTTTTAATGTTGTACGTCCATAAAGTCTAGTGGATCATCTTCAACCTCTCCTTCACTATTCAGTTTTCCAGTCACAACGAATATAGATCACGCCACCATTTTTTTCCGTTTCCGTTTCCGTTTTTGTATCTGTAACTGCATTACCTCAACCTGATCTCTTTTCATTCCTCTGATTTAGTCCATGTTAGGTAGAAATTAAAATTTTAACCACACATTTTATGAGATCCATAACTTTTCAACCATATATTTCATTAATTTTTATCAAAATTTACTAAAAATTTGATTTAAAACTCCACTAAACAGGGGCTTGCATGATGTAGATTTTTAGCAAATAAAGTTAAGTTAGTGAGTTCCATAAAATGATCAATTAAAAAGTGGGTAAAAATTATGACTGAAATAAAATATTTGATTACAAATGAAGTTTGACTCGTTTAACTAGGTTTTTTTTAGCAAAAAAGTTGCTTTATTAAATAAACCTTTTAAGTGCGTATGCAATTTTGGTGTAAAATAGATCTAAATTGTGATTTAGATCTTCAAAGTGACTGAAACTCTCTCCAATGAAGAGATATAAAGGAAATGCAAAAAAATATAGACAAAAAGTGGATTTAGATTAATCGGGATGTAAATGAGGATGTAAAAGTGAATTTGGAGATACCAGTTTAGATCTATTTTACATCACGATTGAAGGTGCACTAAGTTTATTCGAATGCAGAGTCCGACCCATTAAAAAATCAAAGTTAATTGGGGTCAATAGACAAATATTCGCCCATGTGTGCCTATGATTGTATATGAATTTTATGCATTTTTGTCCTCTTAGATCGACGACCTTGGTTCTATCTTTTATCACAAGGTTTATGTTAGAAATCATTTTTGATTTATCTGCGCATCATATTAATCAATACTTAAGCGTACTTGAGTAAGGATTTGATAATTTATTGAGGATCTCAATAAGGATGAAGTGCCTTTTCAAAAAATAAATAAATACGTCCTTCTTGGATGTATGACAAAGTCCCTCAAACACTAAGAAAAAAGTTGAGCAAGAGGTGTACGATTCAACCAACTATAAATGTTAATTGGATTTTATTTTCATTTTTATTTAATCCCAAAAATGTGAATTTCAAGATTTAAGGGTTACTTTGTAGCTTATTTTGAGTTTAACGTTTACACTAGACAACACATGTTCGTCATTTTTTTTTTAAACTAGGTACAACGAGCTTTAGGATGCATGTATCATACTGGAAACAACCAAAGGGTTTATTCGAAGTTGTTCATCAAAAAGACATGCTTTCAGTGTACCAACTTTTATTGCCAGTTCACAATTATTTTTGTTAAAGGAAAAATTTATATATTAATAACACGTACTACATTAAACTCAGTATTTTAAAGATATTACAAATTTTCCAAACATAGAAAATGTTCGTGAAGGCCAAGTCCAACAGGCTACAATGAGTGAAAATGCCAAAAGGTGTCTATAATATTCTAGAATTGTGATGAGTTTTGTGAAGAGACTTCATTCTAAAATGTTTCATGAAAGAGGTTGATGAAAAAAATCGAGAATCTTGTAGAGAACCATGGAAGCTGGTAAAGATTAAAGTTTCTTATAAATCTAAACAAAATTATGTGGTGAATAAATATCAACAGTAGAATCAAATAGATCACCACCCTCTGTCTAAAGAATGTAGATATATAAATAGCACAAGGGAACCTCCTTTTTAAGTAATCAATTTGCAATCAAGCAATCAGCTGAGAATAAGATTATTGAGAGTAAATTATTATAGTGAAAATAAAAGACAGGAAGAATGACTAACTATTTTGTCTCACTCTATACAAACAAATGACATTTTGCTTTGCAAAATTTATGAAAATAATAAAAATAAAAGATGAAGGAATAAAGAAAAGAATGAAGAAGAATGCAGTTGACAAAGCAAATTCTACATTGGTTGAATATTGGAGCCCACAAATTTTGGCAACGAGAATGCATTAATTCACCTATCGATTCATGAATTTGATAGTAATAGGAATTCAGAGGCTTCAAACTTTGAACCTAATTGGTCTTCTAAGAATCGATGCCCATTTTCAGTGAAGAACTTAAGTTCTTGTTGAGCTGCTTTTAAACAATGGTGATTAAATATTACTGTTATATCACTTTTGTAAAAATTGCAATATGTAGAAAAAAACACATCATTAATTGCAATGGAAGTGTTGATATTATGTTCTTCATGCTTTTGAGCTACATTTATTCATAATCTACCTTTACCTTAAAAGAGAGAATGAGGCAGTTACTCTTCATTTTGGTGGAGGAGCTTTCACACTACTGTTACTCTTCATTTTGGTGGAGGAGCTTTCACACTACTGTAGCCAAACTGGTTACACATACTGTAGCCAAGCGGGTTATGCACAATTTGCTTTTAAAGATTTTTATTGTTTCTCACTATTTATCCCAAAATATCTTTTACTGTAACTATTGTTTTCTACAACAATCTTATAAGGAACCATTAATCTTATAAGGAACCATTATTGACTTTTGCTTAAACCCTAACTTTAATTATGTTTTCTCTTGTTTCTCTTCTCTCGACTCGAAAAAGGAACAACAAAGAAACCCAGAAGATTGAAATTAATCCTCAAAACTTCATTCTTCTATATTTTTCTCCTGTTTCCTTCAGCTCTACTGGTTATGTGTTCAATCTTTGGTTCTTTTTTTAGTTCAAACTTTTGTGAGACGTTCTAAAAAAGTAGATAATCTGCACATAATTTGTGCGGTGGTTTTGTCAAGTAACAGCACGATCTACGTCTTGTAAGGTTCTATTTTGTTTCATCTTGGTTTCTCTTTTTTTTTTTCTCGAAGGAATTTTAGAAGTTTTTCTATTTTTTTATCTTTTAGAAAAATCGTCGAATGATAAGAAATTCATATGATCTTTTTGTTTGAGTTAAATATTTCATTAGCCACTGAACTTTGGGTTATGTCACGACTTACTCACCGAACATTAAAACTTTTTCCGATGGCCACTATACTTTGATCCGTTACTATCCATTACTCACCGGCTCAAATTTGTTAATTGACGTGCTTACGTGACAGACGAAAAGTTTGGCTGGCCGGTTAAATCCTTTGAAGTATTAATTTTTTTGCCAAATCATCGACCACATCAATATATTAAAATCGTGTTTTGATCATTTCATACACGTTGAAACAAGCTCCAAATTTTCACCTTCCTCCCAAATCATAGACATTTTACTGAAGAACCCTATCTTCATCCTAAGAATCTTCTCCGATTATGAGTTTCGAAAATCAATAAAATGTTTCTAGGTAAACAGTGGTATCCCGAAGCAGGTAAGAAGACATGCTCACAATTTTAATTTTTTGAAAGATATCAATTTTTTTGTTGTTTCTAACTCTATAGGTATGATTTTTATGTTTTTATGTCTTTATACGTGTTTATATTAAAGTTTGAATCTTTGTCAAAATTATTAGATTGGTGTTAAGTTTTGTCTTCAATTAACCGATTTTTTAAATATTTTTGGAATGTTTATTTTTTCTTTTGAAATATGTTGCTTTGGATTGGTTTTTTCTTGTTGAATATGGCGTTGATTTGAAGGTTAATTTATTTTAATTTTTTGTATATTATAAGTTATCGAATGGCCGGGAGCTTAATTGGTAAGGGTGAATTTTTTTATTCTGATTGAATTTTTATTGCTTTTAGTATTTCTATAAAGGTTTGTGATGTAAAGGGATTTTTAGGTTCAAGTCTTGATCTTGGTATGAATTAAATGGATTTTCTATAAAACGAATTTATAAACTTTCATTAAATATGATTTTCGATCTGATTTTATTTTCATTTTTTGGTTGCATCAGCATAATATAATGGGGGGAAAGAACAAAGGGATTTGTCATGGTTGTCGGAAGTCGGGCCACTACTTGTTGGATTGTCCAACAAAGAAACAGTGCCCAGTATGCGGCAAGGAAATTCAGAAATGTATGGAGGTTGAAAAGAGGACTGAAAACTTAGGACGACTATTTTTTTTGTTGTATTAACGATTGCACACATTTCAATTGGCTCTATGAAGACGAATATTGTCAATATGAGGGTCAGTCAAGTGCTACATCAAAAATTCACGAATTGTTGGGTTTGTTGAAGCATGTTGCTAAAATAATCAAAGAAAATGACATAGATATCTCTGTCAAATTTACTTTTTGCAAGGGAAAATGAGAGAAAGTTAACGGGAAACAAAATAGATGAGCTCCGTGAAACTCAACCATTTATGTTATTCTTAAGTTTGTGTAATTCACTGGTTATATAATATGTTCGTAGACGTCAAACTTCGGATTGTATGTTAATCCCATTAATTTGGAATTTATGTTTGTAATTTCAATGTTTTTATGCAACAAACTTCGTATTGGAGATTCATATTAATCTATCATTGCTACAATCCTATCAACACGATTTTTTGTTTATAGACAAATTCATGTCATTTTGGTGCACCTTAATAAGTATATATGTGATGTATGCCATTGACTAGATTTGTTTGAAATGGATTTTGCATCAGTAGCTGCACAGAGTGGTATACACATTGTTAAAAAGGAGATCTGGTAAAAGCATTCAATATAAACACTTGGAAAGAGCATACAATATAAACACTTGACCCCACCTACAGTTGGTACCTCATTATCAATATACTTGAATGAACAAAAAGAGAGCATCTGTTAAATTAAAAAGCTCCAATGCAACCTTACTTTCAGGACCATAGACTATTGCAAACAGTAAACTACAAAACTGGGTAGGTTCTAAAGGTATTTACAAGAAATTCCAAATCTCCATGAAATCCCAATTGGGTAGGTTCTAAAGGTATTTTTGAACCAACCTTTGGACCATAGAGTCCACTGCCATACCTATACATTACTTACCTATACATTAGCAAAAAGCAGCAATCTCCTTTCATATAAGACAACTATATCCCGTTGCAAACCAACCTCATCAGTCCTTGAATGAGGAAACAATAGCACATTTGTTGTGTAAGGAACCTTTACACGTACTTCAAGTACGATACTTAGCTGGTAACAACATCAAGAAGCCTTTTCCTATCACCAAATCCCAGCCAGCTAAAAGGCATAGTAGCTACCTTCCCTGTCTATCCAACTATTGTTCGTGACTTAAAAATGTCGTCTCTGCAGATTACACTCATCCTTAGGAAAAAAGGACCTAGTGACTATTGTAAATATATCATCAGGCAAAGCTAAAAGAAAGCTTGATCCAAAGATATCAGCATACATATCTAAATTTTATTTCCAACTAAAATCTCTTTGAGTTATAGGGCACAAATTCATGAATAAGTTTTGAGAATGAAAAAACTAAAGAATTAAGGAAACTGTAACTTGTGATAACTACAATCAATTAGAAAGAATAGTCATAATTCCTACATCCAAGAACCCCTTTTTATTCCATAACAGAGTAGAAAAATATCACTTCAGATTTCTCATACTCATCCCCATAATCGTACATGGTAAAATAAGAAGAATATAATAGGAATTGAATTTGAGTACTGTTTGAGGCTTCAATTCTTGTGTTATAGGTGAGATCAGAAGGCATCACCCAATAAACAAAAGCTGTTGCCAAGGGATAAACCAACACAGGCCATTAAACTACAAACTACATGCTAAAAGGAAAGCAGATTAACTTGCAAAGCCAAATCTCTGAAACTATAGCATCCATTGATCAAACAAGTAAGCCAATGTCAAGATATATACCCAAGCTGTCATTTAGAACAATATATTTACAATTTACATGTCTAAATCCTTTACACTGGAGAAAATAATATTTCAAAAGATATTTCAAACAAACCAGTGTTGTGTGGCTTTTTTCACACATGCCCCCTGCGACATCTTGCTCAGCACTGGCCTGCTTTACTTCACTAAAAGTCTGTCAATAGCTAGTTGGTTGCAACAAAAAACAAGAACTGATTGCAGGCACATTGTTGCTGCTGGACCAGATTTCAGACTATTGGATCGCGCTTCATGAGATATCATCGGGGTTGGAATGAAATGGAAAGTTTGTCCATTCCCGGGGTTGTGGTCCTTCGATGCTCGTTGTCCCTTGTCTGGAAACATTTTACCCTGTATAATGCGTACATCACATTTTTATTTTATTCACATTATCCAAAAAATATATGACAATGAACGTTGCAAAACTCATTCAAACATTTACTAACTCGTTCGTTGACCGCTCTATCGCAATGTGTGCCAGCTGATTCTAAATTTCCTTCAAACCAATCCCGTTGAAAAAAAAAAGTAATATTATATAAATCGATTTATAACGTTAATAGAATCAAGATCATACTCAAAATTCGGTGCATCCGGCTTAGAGTGGTATCACTTGTTGTAACCTTGCTGTCCATATAATGTGCATGTCATCTTCAATCCCCCATTTCTCCGAATATAGGTCTTCTCTTGTGAATGCTCTATCACATCCTCATCTGCTCATTTTCTTCGATTTATCTGTCTCCTGCCATTTCGCGGTACATTCTACGATGGTAGAGTGATATCGACCATATCGAATTGTGGCCATAACCGCATACCGTTAATTGGATGCATGATACTATTGTGGCACGTTATATACGTCTCTAATCAAGTAGCAGTTATGAACGAAGTCTTCCGGATCATTTCTACATTCCCTAATTACTACCACTGCATGTATGTAAGGTATGCTTGTAAGTTCACATTCTCTACATGCTCAAGTTATGTCCTCCACATTGACAATATAGGTCCCGAAGCTGCATTCAACTTACCATTTCAGACCACCAAAAAGTGAAATGTGCATCACGTGATTTTTCAGCAATCTTGTGCATTTCTTACTAATCTCGGACACAAACGTCCCATACACCTCATCATCGTGTCTCGATGCTTTTGAATCCTATTCATAAAGGTTAATTGTAGTAAAGTTAACAGTAATAGAATCATCTTTTCCCTATCAGATCGCAATTTCTTGTTGAACACTTCAAATAGATTGTTAAGTATAATGTCACTCTTTGATTGAACTGAGAAATGTGATCTACTCCATTCTTGTGGGTTCCTCTCTATAAGCCATTTGTATGCCTCCTTACTAAGTTGATGAATTTGTTGCATCCAATGTTTATAGTCAGCAACACTGGTTGATTTGGCAACCCGCCATAAGTAATTCTTCAGAATTTTACTTTTAAACCCAAAATTAAAGAAGTTCGTGTACATATGACGTACACAAAACCTATGCTCAGCCATATGGAACAACTCGTTTATCACATTTTGTAGTCCCTTCTGTCTATCGATCATTAGAGTCCAACCTCTTCCATCTTCAATCCTAATATCCTCTGAGAGATAGGTCAAGAACCATCGCTAAGCTGCTGTATTTTCTTTTGGAACAANAAGTGAACAGTCAACACCTACTACCTTCCTACAACCATTTCTCCCTACTACCTTCCTACACCCATTTCTAAAACATATCTTACAACAATTGAAGCATAAATAGATCCCTTGAAATATCTGATCCTGTAATGCAATAATGACTATCGAGCTAACATTAGTACGAAGTACCTCGGCTGTATAAGACCTCAATCGCCTAAACTGCTCTTTTAAATTCCCTACTAAAAGTTCTTTTGTATATCTCAGCATCTTCCATGTTACATTTCTGCTAATATCTGTACGAAGATCCTTCTTCGCTGTTGCCAAAATTAACTCAGTCTTCCAGTCCGGATATGCCTTGAATTGCTCAATATATCGACGTGTCAAGAATATGTAAGTACAGTGTCTATTAAATTGATCCCGACTACAGGTATGCTCTAAAGTGTAAGATTTTACTTGCAACCTCTCGGATGCATCAAATTTAGAAGTCGATATTCGCTATTTGCAACTCATTTTACAAATTCCGGGCACTCTTCTGTCATTGTTTGCCTTAAATTTAACATTGTACCCATTCAATGCACCGTACATTCGCACCGCCTCTCGAAACTCTATTGCAGAATGAATATTTGTCCTACCTCGGATTGAGGATTTTTCATGTCCCAATCAAAAGTGAATTGAGGAAAGTGATAACTGCCATCCTCATCTGATGAACATTGGGAGAATAGATCCTCTGACGACGATAGTTATAATTCATCCAACTCGTTCTCGTTGCCTTCTTCTCATTTTTCCTGTACTTCATCGTCATGGCTGGCCGATCCAATTTCAATCCCATCAGTTACGTTTATATCATATTCGATGTCATCTTCATCGGACTAAAAGTCGTGGTCGGATTCTAAGAAGTCCGGATCTTCCTTACAATTTGTCATACAATTCAATCACATTAGATTCATGTAATGTATTTCTTTCACATCAGAAATAATAATGGAAGAAAATAAAGATAAAGACAACAGTTTTTAAAAAGTGGGATTAAGCTATGCAAACATGTTAAGCCAAGTCAAACATGACATTTGTGTGTAATTATTGAAACAATTATATAATAGAATCCATTCATAATTGTACACCTACTCAGCCCCTCCCTCTCCCCGCTCTACTGCAATCCCTTACCCTTTTCCCATTTAAAATTGTAACACCATTCAACTGCAGCCCCTCCCCCTTCCCGCTATACCACCTAGTCAGCCATTCAAAATTGTGACAACCACGATGAGTATAATCATGCTTAAAAAGTTTTGCAAAGAAGAATGCCCAATTTGTTGTAACCCACGAACTAAACTTAGCTTAGCGATGTGAGACACATTTAGGGTCATTACTTAGCACAAATAATTCCTCACAATAAAAACAAATGGAAGGAGACAAAACTCATTTGAAGATAATTAAACTCAAACATATAGCTTCTTTGCACTATCAAATTTACCTTCAATAGTTCCATCCATGTGCACGCTTAAGTGTCTTGCTGGAAGTCGAACTTCTCAAATCAAACAGATGCTACTTCTGGTTGGGCTCTTCTACTGGTTACAAACGGTGAGATGGAGATCGATAATCAAATTTTTCGGGTTTGGGGATTAGGTTTCGAATGACAAATTGATTTTGGGAAATTAGGGATTGAGCTTCAACTATTCTAGAAATGGGTTTTGGGAACGACGACTACTCCCCCAATTGATTCCAGCTTTGAGCTGAAGCTTTTAATGTTATATGAAGCATAAAAACCCAAGTGTTTTCTTTTTCCCACTGTACGTGATAGCTATTAGGATTCTTCATTGTTCTTATGTATAATTTTAATTGACGTTAATTTGAAGTATTCTTCTCAGCCAATAATGCGTAGGGTTTCTTTGATTTATATGATTTTTATTGGATTTCTCGTTCACAAATATCTAAAATGACAAATACTTAAGGCATACAAATGGACCTACATTTGTTGTTATACATTTACTTGTTTGTTTGATAACT
>CAIGRB010076112.1:0-13614 GCA_903798255.1 Fraxinus quadrangulata
ATATATTACTGGTGGCATGTGTTTTATTTGGTGGAATTCAATTTAAAAATAATAATTAAATTTAAATATACATTTTATGAAACCCACAACTTTTCAATCATACATTTCATCATATTCTATCAAAATTTATTAAAAATTTAATTTTAATCCTCCACCAAACAGAGTTTAAAATAGTTGCTATTTATTTGTCACCAATGGTTACTATTATATTAAGATAGCGTGTGGCCCACAAATTTGTGAAAAATTTACTCGAGGCAAGTAAATGAAATGAAAACGAAAGTTATGGGGATTTTCGCGGAACGAATAATCTTAACTTTCTCGTGGCAAATTTATAAAGAAAAGTATCAGTGGATCTACGGAATGTATAGATAATAAATGGATACTAATGTTTTCTCTCATTTTTTAACCCAAGTTGAGTTCGAATTAATATTTAAGAAGTTCTATCATGATTGTACTTGAGTAGATCTGTTAATTGTCATTCTATTTATAATAAGAGTGAAATTTGAGCTATTTGAATCATATTGTTACTTGTTTTTGACTGTCATCAAACAAATAATATAATCGAAAGATTTTACATTCGATTAATAAAACCTTAGGAGTCAATTCGAATTTAATAAAACACTTTCCCTTGCTTTTTTGCAGCCAAGCCGAGTTTGAATATTCCATTTAAAGTACATGTGAATTTTGAGCTCTTGAATCATATTGTTTGCTCGTTTTTCAAGTAACGCATACTCGATCTCTTTTGTAGCTCCATTTGAAAAAGAACAAGACGCGTAGATTTTACGTTCAATGAGTTAAAGTCGAAATTTAATATTTCATTTTTTAGGGACAGATGAAGCCAGCCTTCTTTCTTCTCGGTTCGTTTTGGCTCCTGATCTTGAACTCAATATTGGCCTCAGGCTCGACTTCTTATTGGAGTCGTTGTCTATTCAGTACTTTTGTCCCCTGCCCTTTTTTTTTGGTTCCTTTGGTTACGTAAACTTTCGATTTAGAAAAGTTAACTTCCTGTGATTTGGTAAGCAAGGGACCCACGGCTTAATATTTTTGAATTTTCTACCCATTCAACCCCACCCGTTGATTCTGACAAAATCGTGTAAACACTAAATTCCTGTACATGTGGCTTTGTTCAAATTCCCGTGCTAATTACTTGTATAAGTAATTAACGTCTTCCTCTCAGAATCATTCAAGCTAATCTCCATCTACAATGGCCAACTACTCTTTCAGGAGGTCATCGGATGATCTTGAAAACGCCACCTCCTACACTTCCATCCCCGACCAACCCGAAGCCTCCTCCTCCACTCGGGCCGGTCACCGGAGATCCAAGAAGCTTCTCGCCGGCATTCTCTTTTCATCTGTATTCTTACTCTCCTTAATTCTTCTGTATGTTAACCAACAATCCGAATCCCAAACCAAAGTCAATGGCACCAATCAAGGAAAATCTTCAACTCCCAAACCGATAACGCCGGCAGCTCGAACTGCGCCGCCTTCAAGAGGGGTGTCTCAGGGTGTGTCGGAGAAGACTTTCCGGCTAGCCAGCGGTGAAAATGCAACCTACTCGTGGACCAATGCTATGCTGTCTTGGCAACGAACGGCTTACCATTTTCAACCAGAACATAATTGGATGAACGGTAATTCTACTCTTTTTTTTTTTTTTCCTTGCTTAAAAATTTTGTTTCAACTTTTCTGATTTATCCTCTGTAATTCGTCTGATTCTCGTGCCAAATTTTGTGGGATGAATCTGGTGCCGCCTCGCCTTCTACAGATCCAAATGGTACGTCTTCACAAGCTTTTATCTTTTTAAATGGATTTACTTTTTATGTTTCGCATATAAACTAAATAAAAAGATAGTAGCCTTTTTAACAACTTAATCTAATAGTTAATGTGTACAAAGATACAAATGCTTGGATTAGTTACATACGATTGTAAGGTTTAATTGAAAATTTAGCCCCTGTTTGGTAATACTCTTTGAAATTCACTTTTTCTCAAATTCATCTCAATTTCACAAAAAAATAATATTGCGGATCGAGCTATAAACTTTTCATACTTTTTAACCAAATAATCCTCAAAAAAATTATTTTTCACAAAATCGATTTCCGAAAAATTTACATGAAACAAGCTCTTAATTCGATCTACATAATTAGAGTTAAAGATAAAGTTTTATCTATATTTAAGATTTTTGCCGACCACATATAATTAATTAAAACCTACATTTGTATCAAATTATTAATAGAGTCAAAATCAGAACTCAGAATCTTTGTATCTTGGAATAATATTATCGCCACCAATAATGTATGGGGTTGTGTGGTCATCAAATCATGAATAATTTAATAATACTATTATTGGGTCAAGGATGGGAAAAAAATGAGTCATTGCTTATCTGGAATAGAAAATAAAATATCATGTGGGTTAAAATGATTTTGTGTTCATATCGTACGTGGACCAATGAGGGGACAGTTTTTGCATAATTGTTGGGACGGTCTACGGGCACATAATTGGATTTGTCCACTAGGTGTACGTGATTTGGATAACTCTACCACGTGGATTGCGTCTTTTTTTTTTTTTTTGAAAGGACGTCTTTATGCCCCCGCCTCCCCCCGCCCTTTTTTTTTAATGAAAATATATTTTAAAATAATATTTCGATGAAAAATATGTGATTAAAAAATAAATAAAAAATTGAATTTGTGTGCAATATTATTTTATGAAAAAATTTGTGGTTGAAAATAAAAGAGAAAAAAGTGCATATCTAGTTAAGCGTACCAAACATAATATTACTTAAAGTGATAATTTTTTTTCCAAACACGTTTAAAATTTTTGGAAGTCATTTTTTAAGAAAATAGAATTTTGAATAATAATTTTTTGGAGAATGTGGAATTAAAAAGTAAGAAAATTTGTGGATTTACGTGCAAAATATTTATTATTTAAATATGTGGTTGAAAATGAATATGTAAAATAAAGATTTTTGAAATAATGATTGTCCAAAAGACTTAGTTTAATATAATTAATATTAAACAACTATTCTTTATTTAACTTACTTAAAAAGCTGTTTTGGCACATATTTTTACTTATTTACAATTAAAAGTAACCTCACGTATTATTTAATTTTGAAACCTTTTCAAACTCATAGCATCCGGATAAAATATATTAACAGCCGCAATTTGATATAATTGTAAGTCGTTGAGCTTCAATTCATGCATGCATGCAGGTCCATTATTTCACAAGGGATGGTACCATTTTTTCTATCAATACAATCCAGATTCAGCTGTATGGGGAAATATCACATGGGGCCATGCAGTATCAAAGGATCTTATTCACTGGCTCCACTTACCATTTGCAATGGTCCCTGAACACTGGTATGATGTCAATGGAGCCTGGACCGGGTCAGCCACAATCCTTCCTGACGGTCAGATCGTCATGCTTTACACTGGAGATACATATGATGTTGTGCAGGTGCAGTGTTTAGCTTATCCCGCCAACCTATCTGATCCTCTCCTGCTTGATTGGGTCAAGTATTCGGGTAATCCGGTTCTGGTTCCCCCACCTGGTATCGGACCGAAGGACTTTAGAGACCCGACTACAGCTTGGCTTAGCCCGGATGGTGATAAATGGCGGATCACGATTGGATCCAAGGTTAATACAACGGGTATTTCTCTTGTGTATGAAACGGTAGATTTTAAAACTTATGATTTGTTAGATGGGTATATGCATGCAGTTCCGGGTACGGGTATGTGGGAGTGTGTGGACTTTTACCCAGTTTCGATAAACGAGGTAAACGGTTTGGACACGTCGGTAAATGGGCAGAGTGTTAAGCATGTGCTGAAAGCAAGTTTGGATGATGACAAGAATGATTATTATGCACTTGGGGTCTATGATCCAATTGAGAATAAGTGGATACCAGATGACCCGGAGTTGGATGTGGGTATCGGGTTAAGATATGATTATGGTAAATATTATGCTTCAAAGACATTTTATGATCAGAATAAGCAGAGGAGAATTTTGTGGGGTTGGATTAGAGAAACTGATAGTGAAGATGATGACATTTTGAAAGGATGGGCAGGTGTTCAGGTAATAATTACTTGACTTTTCATATGTCAATAGGTTAAGTTCATGTTTGTCGTACAAAGATGACTAAAATTCTCTTTATTGCAGTCGATTCCTAGGACCGTCGTGTTCGATCAGAAGACAGGTAGTAATATACTTCAATGGCCAGTGAGCGAAGTGGAAGAATTGAGATCAGAAAGTATTGAATTTGGAAATGTGAAGCTTGGACCGGGATCCATTTTTCCTCTTAAAGTTGACACACCTTCTCAGGTTTTGTATTTTACCCTATAACCAGTAAGGATTGGAAAATTTTCCATTATGTTCACCTAGGATTTGTTTTGTGTAAGGTGCAGTTGGACATAGTTGCCTCATTTGAAATCGATGAGGATGCATTTGAAGAAACGGTTGAAGCTGATGCTAGTTACAGTTGCCCTACAAGTGGTGGTGCAGCTAATAGGGGGAAGTTGGGACCTTTTGGTGTTATTGTTCTTGGTGATAAAACTCTATCAGAGGGAACCCCTATCTACTTCTACATTACCAAAAGGGCTAATGGAAAGGCCGAAACTCATTTTTGTGCAGATGAATTGAGGTATAGTCCACCTTATTAAACAAGTTATTTTCCGGGTTCATGTTCTTAGTCGTTTTTAGCTATTTTGCATTCATAATCAGCATCTGAAAACTTGGCATTTGGTTTAGAAGCCACCACTTATCTCGTGTTCATAAGCAAGTCGTGTTTGTAACTTGTTTGAGCCTTTATATAACTGCGTATTTTTTATGCAGATCGTCTTTGGCTCCTGATGTTGACAAAGTAGTCTATGGGAGCAAAGTCCCTGTCCTTGATGGTGAAAAATACTCACTGAGATCACTGGTATGTGATAAGATATCGCTCGATCCCCTTCCCTTTTTAGCTTCTCATTATACATTTTTTGTTTATGTGCTTATCAAGCAAGCATGTTAGTTCAAAGAAGAGAAGCCTGATACTTAGGCACTCAAGTTCCTGAAAAACTGTTCCCTAAAACCTGTTTTTTCCGTCAACATGTATGTTCACAACGGACACAACTTCTCACACACGGCTCACTTTCCTTGCGATGATCAAATCTTAAATCAAAATGTGCATCGTATACTTCTAGTTGGAGGCTTAGAAAAATGAACCCTGATACTTGTGCATTCACAGTTTAAATCTTGAAATTTCGAAAAACCTGAGTTTTTCATCATCATTGTGTGTTCACATGGTTACACGTCGTTACTTTTGGCTCAATTTACCTTGCAATAATCAAACCTTGACATTTGTGCATAACATTCTCCTCTGAAGTACAACAAGTTAAACTATCTGTAGAAGTTAAAATATCTATCAACATCCCGTCTTGCATTTATCCGTGTCAATCTGAAAATTTGATTTCTCAAAAATAAATTCAGGTCGATCACTCTATAGTAGAGAGCTTTGCTCAAGGAGGCAGAACAGTTATAACGTCGCGAGTTTATCCAACAAAGGCTGTTGACGGAGCAGCACGAGTTTATTTGTTTAACAATGCTACTAAAGTGAGTGTCACAGCATCTGTGAAGATGTGGAACATGGGTACTGCTGATATTCGTACCTTCCCCTTAAATGAGCTGTGACTCGTCCCAAATGTTATCGTCTCAACAAGTTGAAGTCATCTCATTTTTCTGCTGGATTTCATTTCAATTGAACAAGCACATCCAGCAGCAATATTTTATAATTTTGTTGATATTGTAATATAGTGTTGCGATCAAAATTGCTCACAAGGATTGATCTGGTCGAGTCCTGTTTAGTCATTCATTACTCTACTGGGGAAAAAGTAGTGCATTTTTATCTGGTAAAAAATTCTTGCTTCCTTGTAATGAAAACAACATTTTTCTATGTACTTCTACAATTGAGATTGCTTATTTTTATTAAAATATATTCTGTATTTCTTGCATTGGTTGTCATTTCTTTCTTTATTCTTTATGTTTTCGTGATTGAAAAATTGTGAGTACTACGACTACTCTATTCAAATGCTAGTGTGTCAAAAAAAAAAAAAGAACTATTTTATTAAAATATATTCTGTATTTCTTGCATTGGTTGTCATTTCTTTCTTTATTCTTTATGTTTTCGTGATTGAAAAATTGTGAGTACTACGACTACTCTATTCAAATGCTAGTGTGTCAAAAAAAAAAAAGAACTTTAGGTTTGTAAGATTTATTGTACCAACTTTAAGGTTCAAGAGTATTCGAGCTAGTCCAAATATAAATAAAATTTAGATCAATCCTAAGCATGAGAAAGGATCGTGACGACCCTGAAATTTTTAAAGATTTAAAACTTTGGTGATGACGACGAGGATGCAAAAGGGATGTTTGCCATTTTTTCCGGAAGACGGACCGCAATCTATGTATCTCTTGACAACGTTGGTGTCTGGAATCTTAGAGTAGATAATCTCGACTGCTGGTATCTTGGCCAGGAAACATACATGAGAATTGTCAATCATGAAGATACGAGCAACAAAACAGAGTGCTCTCTAGTGGTGTCCTTAGCGGCAAGCAAAAGTACAACACCATAACTTCCCTCACTCACCTGGCCCATTCCGTCAATCTCTTTTACACTAAATTACTATTGCCCCTTCTTATTTCCAGGCAGCAGAAAACTTCCTCAGCATCCATTATACATGGATAGATCTAATCTCTAGTGAATAGGCTAAAAACTTCATATTTTTGAAGAGAACCTTAATATCCTCTCATCTTCAACAGTCATACATTCAGATAACCATACTTACGGTTCTCTTCATCACATCAACGTGGTAATTTTTATCTTGCTCACTGAGAACAGGAGATCAATTCTATATGCATGGATGCTCAAAGCTTTACGATGAACTTACTTTCAATTGGCGAAAAAGTTGGTGACGGTTAGATTTGGAGCAGCCATTTAAAGTGTAAAGAAAAGATAGGAGATTTTTTTTTTTTTTTTTAATTTCTCTTTGAACATTTGCTATACAGGTTTTTGTAGGGTTTAGTAGCCAGTCAAATTGTGCAGAAGTTTGGAATCCATGTTTGACAATAGTTGTTTATATTATAAGTCTCAGCTTTATATACATTATGCACAAGTGTACGGAAGTGAAGTTGAATCAACCTTTTCTACTTTCTTCAGCTATGTCGAAGAAACTAGTCTCACACGAGAAATTGTGCATTGGGCCTCATCTCAATTATCCAATTCGCCATATAGGCATTGTTATGGAAGAACACAATAGACAGGATAGATAATGGACGATATTGGGCCATGCAGGTCTGTCGGGATGGTTCGATGAATTCATAATTTAATTTGTAATAATTAGTTTGTACTTTTCTTTTTTATTATTATAACTTCTCTTTAAGTTCATGTTTGAAATTCATTTTTTTTTTCTTTCTTAATTTCAACCACACATTCTATCAATAAAATAATATTACATATAAACCCAAAAATTCTCTTTACTTTTTAACCACACAATCTTTCATCAATCACTATTCCAAAATTTTTTTCCACCAAAAATGGGTGTCAAACAGGGGCTAAATATCGTTAAAGAAATTGAACAAAAATGTTATGGTTATTGTTCATTTTCCCTTGCACACTAACAATAAAGATTACAACTTTTACATTTCATTTTTCCCTTTATTTTGTGTTTAATTTAAAATAAATGTAAAATCATGAACTTAATAAATAGTTTATAAAAAAAAAAAAGAAAAAGAAAAAGAAAAGTCAATTATACAGTATTGACGTAAGGGTTTAAGACTTGAAGCTCTCGATTGAAGAAACCGATTTTCACGTCAGGGTTTAAGAACTGCCACCATTGAAATTCCTCTCTCTCTGTGCTTCCTCTTTCAAATCGACCCAAAATCAAGTATTTCTCATACGGGTCGCTGTTGAACAATGAATTTTCTGTCAAAATCTTTCAAGTAATCATGTTCAAGCACAAAGGTAGACTGTACAATTATATTCTCTTCTCAAGGACAAGAAGGAGAAGAAGACTCTCTAGCACTTCCCCTTTACCTTTAGAGCCCATACCATCGTCATTTTTCTCTTCAACACCTCAATTGACTCATAAAGATTTGTGCTTTTCTTTAGCAGACCAGCTCATTAACCGTGGCTTGTTATCCTCAGCGCACAAAGTGATTCAGAGGCTCATTTTCAAGTCTTCGATCTCGGAAGCATTCGTCGCTGCTGATTTTGCACTTATAAGAGGTATGCAGATTGATCTAGTCACTTATGGTTGTCTTATTAGGAAGCTTGTGACTTCTGGTGAGTCTCAAATTGCTGAGGCTTTTTATGTAGATTGTATAGTTGGTAAAGGCATTGAATCGGACCGTGCTTTGTTGAATACTATGGTTATTTGTTATTGTAAGCTGGGGAGGATAGATGAAGGAAAGTCTTATTTTGACAGGCTGATTGAATTGAAATATAGACCGTGTATTGGGGCGTGTGATGCTATAGTTAGAGGATTTTGTGAACAAAATTGAGTATTGGAGGGCTATGATTGCTTTCCCAAGGTTAGTGACTTTATGTTCAATTACACATGTTATAATAGGTTGGTGGATAGTTTGTGTTTTATGGGGTACTTGGATGAGGCGCTCGATTGATGTGATGATGGATCGAGGGGTCCCACCAACAGTTCACTTGTGCAAATTGTTGATCTTTGAGTTTTGCAAGTGAGGATGGGTTGAGGTGGCTGAGTCGTTGAGCGTGGAAATGGAGTCTTATGATCTTTCAATGGATAAAGTTATGTACACTTATCTAATTTACGGGTATTGCAAGAGCAGGAAAATGAAGATGGCTATGAGGTTGTTTATGAGAATGCTTAAGGTGGGTTGTGAGCCAGATAACTACACCTATAATACATTGATTCACGGGTTTGTGCACTTGGGTTTGTTTGACAAGGCTTGGTTGTTGTATAATAAGATGGTGAATTGTGGATTGAAGCCTAACATAGTAACTTACCAAATCATGATTAGCAAATACTGCAAGGACCAGAAAGTTGGTTGTGGCTTGGAGCTCTTGAACTACATGCTCCAGTACAATATAGCTCCCAATGTTCATTGTTACACAGTCTTAATCAGTGCACTCTGCAAGGAACAAAGGTTTGAAGAAGTAGACAGTTTGTATCTCCAGATGCTAGGCAATGGGATTATTCCTGACCATGTGCTTTTCTTCACCCTTGCCAAGAATCATCCTAAAGGGGATGAGGTGCATGTAGCTCTTACAATTTTGCAAGCAATTGCCACAGAGGCATACAAGATTGAACTTTCAAGTATTCCTAGCTACATGGAACATAAATGCGCGGACGATATAATGCTTGAAATTGAGTGTCTGCTGGAGGAAATTGCCAGAAGCCAGTCTTGTTTAGCTGATACTACATTTAGTATCTACATGATTGCGTTGTGTATGGGTGGGAAACTTGGCTATGCTTTTCTCTGTATAGATAAGATGGCAAATCTAGGTCTCTTGCCTTTACTTTCTGCATATAATTCCTTGGTTAAGCGCCTTCTCCAGGATGGATTAGTTGAGGATGCAAAGTCTCTACTTGAAATTATGCAGGATCAGGGTCTGTTTCCAAACCATACAACTTTGTCGATATTAGTTAATGAATTCTGTAAACACGGTGACTTGCCATTAGCCCTTGATATTTTGGACCAAATAGAAGAGAGGGGAATCAAGCCAACTGTTGCTATATACAACTCTATTGTTGATTATTTTGCCAGACAGAAAAGGATATTCGAGGCATAAAAAGTTTTCAGGAAAATGCTCGAATTTGGTGTTGATCCTGATGAAACCATCTTTGTCACGATGATTAATGCTTACTCGAAGAATGGATGGGCGAATGAAGCCCGCAAACTGTTCGAAAATATGTTAAGAGTATATCTTAGACCAAATTACCGTGCTTATATAGCACTCATAACTGGGCTAGTTAAGAAAAATATAACTGAGAAAGGTTGCCTATACCTGGATAGGATGCTGGAACAGGGTTTGAAGCCAAATGTTGTTCTTTATACCTCCCTTATCAACTAGTTTTTGAGGAAGAGGGAGTTTGAATTTGCCTTTAGATTGGTTGATTTGATGGAGAAAAGTGAGATTGAGAGAGACCTAGTCACATACATTGCCTTAGTCAGTGGCGTTTCTAGAAACATTAGGTGCGTTGAAGGAAAATGGTATCTATCCCATGCAAAGTCAAAGAAAGCAAAGGACCTGATGTTTGATTTACTCCATCAAAGTGCCATTTTACCGAAGGAAAATAGTTTGAAAATTTTGATCAGTTCTCAGGAAGAAATGAAATTCTTTGCGCTGCAACTAATCCAGAAAATAAAAAATGTTCCACTCATGCCGAATTTATACCTGTATAATGGCATTATATAAGGGTTATGTTGGGCAGGGAGGATGCAGGAAGCCTGTGATCATCTCAATAGAATGCAAAGAGAGGGAGTGCAACCTAATCAGGTGACTTTCACGATCCTGATTGATGGCCATAACCAGTTTGGGGAAACTGATCTTGCTGTTGGCCTATTTAATAAAATGAATGCTAGTGGTTTTGATCCGGATGAGTTACTGTATAACACTTTAATAAGAGGCCTTGTTAAGGCTAGAATGCTATTTGATACATTATCACTATCACATACAATGCAGAAAAGAGGGTTTTCACCTTCAAAATTGTTATACGAAAATCTGCTTAGTTGGTTTTGTGCTAATCAATCAAGTGTTAATGCATTGAGGATGTGTGAAGATATGCTTGCTCATGGTTATGTTACTTGCAATTATAATCTTCACTTGTTGATTTCCATTTTATGCAAAGATAACAAGTTGGACGAAGTTTGTATTGTGCGTGACTTGATGCTCAAGAAAAGAAAGTTTGAAAGCAACTTGCCAGACAAATGAATAGTGAGAAAGCTGGGGTTTAGTTCACTATTACTGTCATCCTTGTGCTTGCTGATTATGTGGAGGTTATTGAACACAGAGCAATACCTTCAGAAGTTAAGCACTTGGCGTCTTCTGGTAATTAGACTTCACATTGCTGTACTTTACTTTGTGATGTGCTGTCTAATTAATTTATAGTCTTTATAGGTGTGCCCGTAATCATTATTTAGCATGAAAACCAGGTGCATCCTACCAACTATTCTTTATTGTTTTCTTCGGATGAATGCTCAGGTTTTGACCCTGTAAATATGTGATGTATATCTAGTTAGCATTTAATTATTCTGTATGTTATAAAGGAGTCAGGTAGTTGGGCTATCTATGTATCTGTAATCTTCCAATTGTTGAATAGAGAATATTATTCCCATAATTTCAGATGGTATTTGAGCTTCTTACAATCTCTGGGAATTGAATTTGTTTTCTGGCGTGCATTGCTTCGTAATATCCTTCTTCAAACTTTTTTTTTTTTAATCTTTCGGCCTTCATTGCCAATCGCAAATTTGAAATGTTTTGAGAACAAAAATTCTGTTTTTATTCCTTTCTTTCTTTCAATCTATTTATCTTTATCTGGTCTTTATCATATCTGATGTAACCCAGATATTACCAATGGTAGATTTACGAAATATTCAACCAGGATATCATTTGAATGGTGAACCTTTGTAAAAGGGAAGGGAAAATTGAGTCATCTTCTTGGAATTGTTCCAAAACCAGAAGATCCTGAAGTTTGAAGCCTGGGATGAAGATGAATCTATGGTGATGTCGTGGTTGTGGACTCTATGATGCCTGAAGTAATTGATACTTGTATGTTTTTGAAGACATCAGAGTACATCTGGGAGACCTGCAAAAAATCCTATTAAAAGGTTCATGATGCTGCTCAAATCTATGATGTTAAAACCAGAATTTCAGCTATTAAGCAAGGTGCCATTCCCTAATAATTTATGGCAAGAACTAGATCACAATCAGTAAATTGGGATGAAATGTACTGATAACATTTCCTCTTGTATAGAATTTGTTTATGTAGATATCTTTACTGCATCATATATGATCATTTCTGCAGGCTACAGTTGGGAACTTGTGAGCAAGTTGTCTCGTATTTCTTGCAGACCCTTTCTAGGCTACAACTCAATAAAACAACTTTATTTTTTGTGGGTTGTGCTTTTATATTCTGCGACTCTCGTATTTTAGAATATAAAATGCAAACCACTTGTCAAGAAAAGTGCAAATAAAAGTTTTACATAGAGTAGATATAGCAATGATCTCGAGCTTGTTGAGAGGTTGAGCTACTTTGGATATTAGGTTACTTTTTAACATGTAACTCAAAATCTAAGTGGTAGCTATGCCCCAATTTAGGCACGATGAATCTCAATCATTTGTGGATGAAATGATTAGCTTTCAACACAATGTTGTCTGGTAACCTCTGATGGAGTAGAAATGTATGAACCCTGCTATAGAAACAAGGCCAAAGTCCAGGCCTCAATAGGGGGCACCATGTAAACAAGGCCTGTTGTTCGTTGAAATTTCGCAAGTATAAGGATCGTGACAAGTAATAAAGTGGATTTATGAAGTCCAAATATCGTCTCACATAGACTATTATCTGCTAATAAATTTTAAACTAACTTAGTTTCAATTTAAATTAAAATAGTAACCAATAATCAAATCAAGTTTTGTTTTCTAATCGAAATTCTAATAAATAAAATAACAAATATTTAATTAAAATAACAACTCAAATTAAACAGGAGATAAAAATTACGCGATTGGTTAGTTAGGATTTCTAATTTCACTTAGGTTATTTATCATACATCTAATTCCAATTTAATCAGCCATTTTTTATACATGCGAATGATCGAATTAACCTATTGTATTTATTGATCTCTCTTAAGCAACACTAATTCTATTCATATGCCCGAACTTACTATATCTCTATGTAAATCCACACATATATGAACGCATTTATCTATAGGAATTCAACAAAGATCGCATAGTTTATAATTATCTCTCGATCTCTTATAATGTCCATGTTAATTATTGCACGAGCTAGAATCATACATCACCTCTCGGTCTCAATATTATCCCTAAATCAATTAATTGTTGCGCAGACAATTAAAGCATTAAACACACAATAATTAATTAACAAGTATTAAAATGGCATGAAAAACTTGAAATTAAATATATAATAAAAATCTAAGTTACATCATCCATCCTAACATAAAAGTATTTAGCCACGAATAATATTAAATTTAAACATGCAAAAGTAGAACGACATCACAAAAAATTGACGAAACGTGATTGATTTTCCAGTTGAATCTTCCTGCATTCTTTTCCAAAGCCGTCCCACTAAGCGTGTTGTATATATAAATAAATCAAAGGCTGCCTTTTAATTCTTTCCCAGAAGTCGATTCATGTACGTGAATGTGTGTATAAATAAATAAAAAAGTTGCCTCCAATTTTTCAATTTTTGCTGTCTGTCTGTGTGTGGTTATATATATGAATTTAATCCCAAAAACTTGTTCCACAAGCTGCCAACTTTTGCATGTAAATACTATGTGTTCAGCTCTTGTTTTCTCCAGAATTCTGCCGACTTCTCTGCTCAAGCTGCTTTTATTTTATTTTTTTTCCAATGGCTGCAGCTCTCCCTTTTCTTTCGTGTCCGT
>CAIGRB010076112.1:15793-26736 GCA_903798255.1 Fraxinus quadrangulata
TTTTTTTCCGGTTAAAAACTTGTACAAATTTTAAACGATTGATGAAAAAAATGAATCTTGTGACGAATATATTGAAAGCATAAAATAAATAAGTTATCATCTCTTTCAACACTTTAAGCTTTTATGTAAAGAGGTTGAACATGAGTGGGTGGGGGTGGATGAGAGGAGGAACTTACCGACGGTTGCCGAATTGAAGGTGGTGGAGCCTCCGCCAACACTTCTACTGCCAGTGATAATAGTGTATTTCATTCCATCACCAACCAACATGATATTCTTCAATTTATTGCCAATCTCTAAATTCTCCCTATAAACACCTCCTTTCACATGTATAACGAATCTTCCACTGCCACTTCTCCTTGCTGCAGCATCAAGGGCAGCCTTAATGGTCCGGTGGTTCCCGGATCCGTCCTGAGCCACCACGAGGTTCGGCCTAATGGACGATGTTTGCAGCAGCTTTCTGTCTCCTGGTTTAACCCAACCAGGAAACCCGTAATAGGTTTCCTTATCATTAGTTCCATTATTTCCAAGAGCCAAAGTGTTGCATATCAATTTTGACACATTATTCGACATCAAAGGCAGCATGAAATCTGAAACACCGAGCTCCATAAACCCCGTTCGACATGTCTCGAGGTTTGTCAACGCAGTACTGAGCCACGTTTGAGAATCAAAATCAGTACATTTGGTGTTAGGGTCTATGGTTTTGTTAAGTTGCTCAATGGTGCTTTCATAAAGCTTCAAACAATCAGCCCAAGCAGCTTTTTCGCGCCCGTTTCTGCACTTAACCCCAAGTTCTTTAGTATGAACCTCGGCTTTGAGTGCACGTTCCATGGCTAATTCAATAGCCATTTTTCTGAAATCAGACTTTTGTTTAGGTACAAAATGTCGTGAACCGTGTTTCATGAAATATTTGCATGGTTCAGGGTACGGGGTTTTGTCGCACCACTCGTTTATGCCATCGGAGGGGATTGCCGAGATGTCGGCGACGAGAAAGAAGGAGAAGGAAACCAAGAATATGAAAAAAGAAAGCTTGATGGCCATTTTTGAGCTCTATTAGGTTCTGAATATCGTCATTACCATGAGACCATTTGTTTATATAGTAGAAAAAATGGTGGTGCCACTGCCTGGTTGTCATGTAGATGGGAATTACGTAGTTGACTATGAAAACAAACCAATTCAAATGCAACAGCTAACAAAGATTATTCTTAGTGCACTGTATATATTTACTTCTTTTCATATGTAAACTTTGATATTCTGTCAGCCAATAGAATATGACTTTATTAAAACAAAGAAAATTAAATATGAGATTAAAAAACCTCTGTATAAACTTTGCGTAAACATTTTTCTTTATGCATTAAAGAATAACCTACACCACTCTTAAATATTACTATATAGTAATAAGATTTTAAATTTTTATGTTCATTAATTTTATTTTATTACCATAAAAACACCACAAAATGCATTTAAACTAGAGTCTTGACATGGTCCTAGTTGGAGGCCAAGAATTGGTGGCACCAACTTTTTGTGCACAAATTGAACAAATCACAACGTGCATGCTAATTGCTAATACTATTCTATTTCTCCCTCATCAAGGAAAAATATAATAATATTATAAAACAATTACAGAAATAATGTGGTTTTGGGACAGCCAAATGAATTTGACTTTCTTCAATCTGCACGAAATTTCACTTAGCTGCGCTAAACGCGTTTCTATAATTTAAGAACAGAAAATGTCTAATCTTCTGCATTTTTTTTTTAATGTATAATAAAGAGGTAAATGAGGGCATGATAAAATATTATTACATGTTGGATTTCATTTTAAAAGAGTCTTGAGTCTTCCATATAATATTTTAAAGATTAGACAACTTACATACATTTCCGGCATGCTAGTTAAGTATTTTTGGATGAGAATCGACATTACTTATAAATGAAATTTTAGTTCTTTTTTCTATTTCGATAAGTACTATCTCGATCTATGTAGTTTTTATGTGACAAATTCACACGGAGGGTTGTAAAACAGTTAAATGAGGGGCGTCGATGTTTCTTTGTAACTGATGGAAATATTAATACTCGTTAGATTTGAGTTTAAAATATGTGTTATCATTAGTTTAGTTATACATATTAAATAGACTTAATCATTAAATTGCGTATTCAATTGTAACGTTTAGTGCTTGATGCAAATAGAAGCCAGCGGATATTTGATCGTGATTAGTTGATTCGCATACGAATATTGAAAAATAATCTATAATTATGCAAAAAAGTCAAATATTTTATTAATTCAAATAAAAAAATAAAACTCTTAACTCATAAAGTGTTTAAATAGTAATAAAAACCTCTTACCTAAATAAAAAATATAAGAAATAAAGTAAAACAAACATTAAGAAAATAAAATATTCGATACAATATTTGGCTCTATCAGTGCTTCAATGATTAATTAGAAGAATCATTATAAATTATTAATTAAAATAAAATAAATCGAATTACTTAGATACATTTTTCCTTGAATTCGAACAAAGGAGAGAATAAAATTTATTACTTGTCTACTAAAGTCAATATGATGTACTAATTAAATAATAAAACATGCCATAAGAGGATGCAATTGACTTTTTCTTTTTGTTAACAATTTTAAATAGTAATCTCTCTTATCAAAAAAGGGATTTCTTACTCTTTTTTTTTTTTTTAAATTTCTTTTTCTAGTTTTTGTTCAGTTGACATTAATGCCATAGTCTTTTGAAATTTCTTTTTTATTTTTCTTTTAAAAAAACTACTGCTGACCTTGGATTTTGATTTTTGAATCGGGCAATAAAATTATTGTGAAAATAGAATCTTAACAGATAAGAATTTGATTAATAATTGTTGATGATAAAGTAAAATAAAAATCAAAGTTCATAATTCTCTCAAGGCGTCGCCGTAACATAAAATAAAGAAGTCAAAGTTCCCAATTCTCATTATTTGTTTTGTAGGTACTATAATTGATCATACATATTCTTAAACTGGAGAATTAATGGTCTCAATTGCAATGTCATCCTCATTCTATTCATTTTTATTAAGGATGGCAGAATATCTCGCTCTGCCTTGATCCAGTAGGAAATTGGAACGAGGACAAAAAAACTATGGTCTTGTTCCAAAATCGTCTTTATTTTATTTTATTTTATTTTTATATGCTTTCAAATATAAATTATATTTAAAAGTAAAAAATACGAAAAATGAGGCAGTAAACGAGAATATTTTAAATAAGGTTTAAAACTATTGTTCTGCATCAATTTCCTTGTGGCCATTGCTGCTATTGCCATCCCGATTACACTCCTGCTCCTATGACCGTTGCGGCTCCTAATTGCCTTGTTTTACAGTGGGTTAGAGATTTGAATTCATTTTAAGGTTTTAAAACTATTTCAAGTCTCGACCAAGCATATGTAAATGGTAAAGAAGTTAGTGAATTGTTTTAATAAGCAGACATGTTTGGTAAATAGAGTCTGTTTGAGGTTCATTTTATTGTAAGAATGTATTTTGGAATATTAGATGGATGAAAAATGTATGATTAAAAAATAAGGAAAAATTTCTAGTTTGCGTGTAATATTATTTTATTGAAAAATGTGATTGAAAAGAAGAGAAATCAAACAAAGGTATATTATTGGTCCAAATCATACCGTGCTTCAATGTCTTTTTCATTTTTGGTTTTCTTTTCACTTATTTTAGATGTTCAACTGAGACGATTTTTCTCATCGAGAGGTAAAAGCTCCTGATAATGCAAAGGGAATCATTTCGAGAGGATCAATTTTCAGTTCAATTAACTAAAAGTTAGTTTCAATATGCGCCAAGACATGAACGTGGCTGATGTTCATCTGTCAAGAGTCCAATTACATTTTCCCATTTCACCCTTTGACACCATTAGTGTTACCATTTCTTCAGGAAAAAGTGTTTCGCAGTGAGAATATCTGTGAAGACATGACAAAAAATTCATTTGACTTCTAAATAATAACTCTTCTTCCTTTAGTTGATACTCGATATGTACGATGTCTCATTTTATCTTTTTGGTCCGAGATAAGGAATGCGAAAAGATTCTAAATTTATGAGGTACAATGTTTTATTTTATTTTATTTTATTTTATTGTTGTTGTTATAGTCTTAAACAAGTAACCATTCCTTACTAATAAAGAGTGTCCAAAAGGATCATATACTCGACTCTAAATTAATTCAATAAGGATAAGTGGTCTATGAACTCGTAGTCACTGAATTACGTAAAGGATACTTATAATTAACTTTTTTAGTTGCTTCACTACACATTTTATATTTCATTATTTTCCTATAGCTTAACAACACACTAATCAACCTTTCCGCAAAACATACTGGAGTCCTGGACCATTCAATTCTGACATTAATTCATCAATAAACTGTGAGATTTTGCTGAATTTTAACCTAATTATGGAGAGCGGCGTAACTATAGATCAAAGCCAAGGCATTGCTAGTGAGGTGAGCAACATTCACAATCCGTTCCCTCACTGAAGCCTTCACTTTTCCGGGGAACCCCTCCATGCAGGTGTCATCCCAAAATTTGATCCCTTAATTTCATTCATCTTCGCCATGGATTTTCTCAGTTGGTCCACCTATTCACTCAGCTCCTCCACACAATCCTGCATGGCGCCAACCTCCCAAGGCCTCATGCCTCGAATGTGGGAAGGCTTGCACATCATGGTGGAGGTAGACCGGGCGGTATCGAGGGTGATGGAGAGGGCAGTGTGAGCCAAAAGCTTAGGGTCTTTCCGGATGGCAGCAACATGGGTTGGTCTGGCGGCCGAAGCTGAGTCCATGGAGGAAGTGAAAACGAGTGGAAACAGAAGAGCTGCTGGAATATGTCTGGAAAATCTTTCCATCTCTCTCTCTCTGTATTATTAGTTGTTTTTCTCAAGCTAATTGTGAAGAAGATTTTAAGGGGGAAAGGTACCATATTTATAGGAGTTCTTTGAGTTTTCTTTTTCCTCTTTCTTTGGCTATATTCAGCCTTATTTGAGCCGCATTATTTTTTTTCATTTTCATTCTTCTACTCATTTTCAACTACACAGTCTTCAATAAAAATAATATTTTTCATCACATCAATAACTTTTCCTTATTTTTCAACCACATAATATGCACAAAAACACTCTCAATAATATCTTGAAGAGGCTAAATTAGTTCTTAGGGACACCTAGATGCATCAAATAATGGTAATTTTGAACATTAAAATTACACTGTCGAGAGATTATGAAAAGTACACATTATATATATGCGTGTTTAATGTTTGTCGATGGTACATTTGAAGTATTATATCTAACAAAATGAAAATAGTAACCACAAATAATTAACATGTATCTCGTTTTTAAATTTGTCTTGACTATGTGGGTTGAATAATATTCACTACTAAAATATGCGGCATAAAAAAAAGAAAAAATCCATTGCTCATGCTCTGACTTTTGTAGGTAAATTTCAAAGGTGAAAGTCTCATGTCTAGTTTCTAGATGGCTTGACAAATCGTTGTTAGCAACAAAATTTTCTATAGGTAATTATCCAAGGTGAAAGTCCCGCAACCGTGTGGTTAATTTTTGACATTCCTTTCTATAGAAGGAAAAAAAAAAAAAAAAAANGGGGAACCCCTCCATGCAGGTGTCATCCCAAAATTTGATCCCTTAATTTCATTCATCTTCGCCATGGATTTTCTCAGTTGGTCCACCTATTCACTCAGCTCCTCCACACAATCCTGCATGGCGCCAACCTCCCAAGGCCTCATGCCTCGAATGTGGGAAGGCTTGCACATCATGGTGGAGGTAGACCGGGCGGTATCGAGGGTGATGGAGAGGGCAGTGTGAGCCAAAAGCTTAGGGTCTTTCCGGATGGCAGCAACATGGGTTGGTCTGGCGGCCGAAGCTGAGTCCATGGAGGAAGTGAAAACGAGTGGAAACAGAAGAGCTGCTGGAATATGTCTGGAAAATCTTTCCATCTCTCTCTCTCTGTATTATTAGTTGTTTTTCTCAAGCTAATTGTGAAGAAGATTTTAAGGGGGAAAGGTACCATATTTATAGGAGTTCTTTGAGTTTTCTTTTTCCTCTTTCTTTGGCTATATTCAGCCTTATTTGAGCCGCATTATTTTTTTTCATTTTCATTCTTCTACTCATTTTCAACTACACAGTCTTCAATAAAAATAATATTTTTCATCACATCAATAACTTTTCCTTATTTTTCAACTACATAATATGCACAAAAACACTCTCAATAATATCTTGAAGAGGCTAAATTAGTTCTTAGGCACACCTAGATGCATCAAATAATGGTAATTTTGAACATTAAAATTACACTGTCGAGAGATTATGAAAAGTACACATTATATATATGCGTGTTTAATGTTTGTCGATGGTACATTTGAAGTATTATATCTAACAAAATGAAAATAGTAACCACAAATAATTAACATGTATCTCGTTTTTAAATTTGTCTTGACTATGTGGGTTGAATAATATTCACTACTAAAATATGCGGCATAAAAAAAAGAAAAAATCCATTGCTCATGCTCTGACTTTTGTAGGTAAATTTCAAAGGTGAAAGTCTCATGTCTAGTTTCTAGATGGCTTGACAAATCGTTGTTAGCAACAAAATTTTCTATAGGTAATTATCCAAGGTGAAAGTCCCGCAACCGTGTGGTTAATTTTTGACATTCCTTTCTATAGAAGGAAAAAAAAAAAAAAAAAAAACCAAGTAATTATCGTGGCCGCCAAGGAAGTATCAAATTAGATGGGTATTTTTTATACATACATCTTGAAACTTGATTATCGAACAGTTATATTTTCATAAATATGAGTAGTTCCATGTGAAAATTAAGGTTTTTAATAAGTGACGCCCTAATTTCTAGTATGACATAACTTTTATTTTGTTAAATTGGATAACAAAACTTAAAATCGGATATTTTTATTCATTTCATAATTTTTATTTGTTGCATCATATTTAATTACAATTAAGGTTCTCCAACTCTTTCTCATTGTAGCATTTGTGACACCAACTTTTTTTGCATCACGCTTATCTTCGCAAAATCCTTTGAATATGTTCATTAATAATAATTATATTTTAGGCTTGTGCAATAAAACTTTTGATAAAAGTTGTGGGTACAACGAAATTAAAATTTAAGTTTAACTAATTGATAAAATTTAACAAGCACTAAATGGAGATTTAAGATAACAAAGTTGAATTATTTTTTAATCATTTTTCCATTTGTATATTATACCAATTGTGCGTGTCCACCATGAATTTTGCTATGGGTACATAATGGTACCCATAGAGTTTGACATAATGACCACAAGACCACTTTCTATTGTGACCCGACGCCCCCCCAATAGGGTGTGACCATGTGGCCATTATATTAAATTTTATGTGTTTTGTTATGTACCTATAGAAAAACTCGTCGACCATTGTCTTAGGGACCTAAATAGTGGTACATAAATAACAAATTGGAGGATGTAGACCCTTATTTTAGATAGAAATGGATAATTAAAACGTGTGAATGAATATAGTTAAAAATACCTCGCTTTTGTATTATGATATAATCCATGTTAACGTGGGGACTGATTGACAAGTAAGCATAGCTAGATGATCAAGTAGCAAAAGCCAATTGGGCTTTTTGCACTAATGTGCAGTGTGGATGTTGTGGGGACTAATTTATCAACTGGGAATGCAACTGGTACTAACGACATTGTTCGTTCGCAATTGTAGGGACTAATTTATCAACTGGGTATGCGAACGAAAAGCTACGGAACTTGGAATCACAGCCTTCACCTACAACCACAATCACCATCTTCACCTACAATCTTCCCGATGGTTAAAGAAATCCCTAATTCAAACCCAATCGCCGCTATAGTCGGAGCCACCACCTCAAATCATCCACAACCACCATCTCAAATTGGCCTTGACCCAAGGTTGGGCAAGGTGCACCAGGTGGAGAGGAAGCTAACACAATTGTTTGAGTGAAGTCCAGGCGACAAGCGAGCGACGTATTTTTGTTTTTACCGCTTGAACGTCAGTTGGTCGATTGGATAGCGAAAATTGTAGCGATTCTTTTTTTCTCGTTCCATACTCGAACCCTAGAATTTTAACTAACAACTTGACACTTTGACTTTTAAAAACTCTTTTACAACAATAATTTTGTCAAAAAATTGCCAACAATTTTAAAACCTAACAAAGATCGATCCCATCATCTTTGTAGGCGCGCTTTATTACTTACAATAGACCTTCAAATCCAATATTACATATATTCTCCATATATTTGGTACACGAAAACACATTTTGGAAGGATACAACATGTAACGGTTTTTTAAACATTTTCGTTTTATGCTGTCCCGCCTTTAGGGGTGTAATTAGTCCATTGGACTTTATCCTCTTTCGATTGATACACAGAGAGTATAATTTTGTGACCTAAGCAGGCAGCTTGTCTGTTATCTTCCAGTTGGCATCAAAACTTTTAAAAATACCAGCATTTTTGTTGTATTTTTAAAAATCTCAAAAAATCCTTCCAAAACCCAAAAAAGTTATATTTTTTTAAAAAAAAATTTAATCTTTAAATAAACTCTATGAAAACTTTTGACCATAATATTTAGTTAACAATTATACTTCATTGTAAACTTCATCTCAGGCTGCAATGAATAATTATGTAACTCAAAGACTTTAGCTCTTATACTACAAAATATTATCAAGTTTGAATTACAATAAAATATTATTAAAATTCAATATTGAGTTTACAAAATTGAAATTTTTATGTGCCATATCATAAGTAGACACCATCTTCCTATAGCTTAGGCAGACACACTAATTAATCTTTCTCACAAAGCTTGCTGGATTATACAATTCTGATAATATTTTATTCTGAGATTTTACTGAATCTTGGGCTAATTGTGGAGGGCAGCATAACTATTGATCAAAGCCAGGGCATTGCTGGTGAGATGAGCAACATTCACAATCCGTTCCCTCACGGCCTTCTTCACGTTACCGTTCATGACTTTTCCGGCGAACCCCTCCATGCAGGTGTCCTCATCCGTCAAGGCGGCGCTAACCCAAGTTTTTACATCACTCATAATCATCCCAAAATCTGATCCCTTAATTTCATCCATCTCCGCCATAGATCTACTCAGTCGGTCCACCGAGTCACTCAACTCCTCCACGCAATCCTTCATAGCCCCAACCTCTCTCCGCGTCATGCCGCGAATGTGGGAAAGCTTACCCATCATGGTGGAGGTACATCCGGCGGTGTCGAGGGTGACGGAGAGGGCAGTGTGAGCCAAAAGCATAGGGTCTTGCCGGATGGCAGCAACATGGGTTGAAAGAGAGGTGTAGCAAAGTCTAGGATAAGTTGTTGCACTGCAAGATGTTCTTATCCACTCGGTGTTGGTTCCTCCGGCCGTTGTTCTGGCGGCCGAAGCTGAGTCCATATTGGAGGTAGTGAAAACGAATAGAAAAAGAAGAGCTGCTAGAATATGGCTGGAAAATCTTTCCATCTCTCTCTCTCTGTATTATTGTGTTTTTCTTAAGCTAATTGTGAAGAAATTAAGGAGGGAAAGGTACCATATTTATAGGAGGTCTTTGAGTTTTATTTTCCCTCTTTCTTTGGCTAAGTTCAATAATATCTTGATGATGCTCAATTATTTTGTTCAGCACACCTACATGCATAAAATAATAGTAATTTGGGACAAAAATTAAAATTAGAGTTCAATATAGAGAGATTATCTAAAAAATGAAAATAATAAAGTTAATAATTTACATTATCTCGTCTTTAAATTTGTATAAATAATCGACATCGAAATATTCCATTGCTAATGCTTTATTTTTGTAGGTGAATTTTGAAGGTTGAAGTCACGTTGCTAATTTCTTGACGGTTCGGCAAATAATTGTTAGCAACGAAATTTTCTAGGTAATTGTCCAAGGCGAAAATCAGACAACAATTTGATTTTATGAAATTTGATTATGTTGTCATTAGCTATGTCAACAAGTCGAGCCACGAGCCCAAAAAAAAGCTCGGCCAAAAAATTAAGGATCGGCTCGAGCCTTAGGGGGCCGAGCGTTTTTTTTTTTTAATTCGTTATAAATCTATAATTTTTTATAATGAATTTAAAATTTGTACAATTTATACGTATTATAAATAATAACTAAATATTAATATATACACACACACACACACACAAAAATACATCTAAACTTTAAAAAAAAAAAAAGAAAGAAAGGCTCGGCTCGGCTCGCGATAAAGGTCGGTGATGAACCCAGGCTAGCTCGGGCTTGAGCCGGCGCCCCAAAATGGGGCCTGACTTGATGCCACCGAGCCACGAGCCGGCCCGACTTGGACTTTTTCTGGGCAGAGCTCGTGCAGCCCGAGTCGTCGAACTTTTTTGACATCGCTAGAGAGACCTTGACTCGTCTAGAGCCAAGTATAACTCATACTTGTACTTCATCTGTCCAATAAAGATATACATGTTTTCTTTTTTTGTTTATTCCAAATTATAATCACATTTCTCATTGAGAGTATAATTAATGTGTTAATTTTTTTTTTTAATATAGCATTGTTTAATGTGTCTTGATATCAATAAATATTAACTATCATTAAATAATGTAAGGGTATCTTAGAAAAAAATGTAAGTAAATTTATAATTTCAATATATATTAATTAAGTTTTCTTAATATGTGAGAAAATAGAAACAAGACTGTTTTTATGGGATGAATGGAGTATTATTACCGTCCAAAAAATTAAATCACTAGAGAAAAGAATAAATTTTATTATTTCAATTTTGTATTCAACATTATCATCTCGTAATTAGCAATGACCTTACTGTACATGTACTTCATAAATTCAATGCAGAAACTCTAAATTCATCTCGTGCAATTAGCACACTATTTTCGTTAAGAATTTATGAATACAACTGTAAACCTAATTAAATAGTACAATTC
>CAIGRB010076112.1:35215-67498 GCA_903798255.1 Fraxinus quadrangulata
GTATGCTAGAATAGATTCAATTCTACTCGAAAGAGATTGTTGGATAAATTAGAAACATTGATTCTTCAACCAATTCATCGTGTTATCAAATTGTGAAATATGGGTTAAAAGTGAACTTTGTTTGGTGATTTGGGATCCTAGTGCGCTTTTTCATATATTAATTTCATTCAAATCTTCTGCATTGAATCATCATTTTTGCATTCAAGTATAATTTTAGTTTAATTTGAAAAATTCATCTCAAATGCGATAGATTTGGTTAAGGTCGCGATAATAAAAATAAAGTTAAATCAATCATCGTGGAAACGATACTCGAAATTCTAGGATTTCCACTTTATTACTTGTCAACGAACCATGCACTTGCGGTGATTTAAATCAAAAACATATTTTCATGAACACCCTCTTCCAAGAGGAAACAGCAAAAGGGAATGAGAGAAAGGGCTTCCATTGGAAAAACCCAAGTTTGTTGCCACTCCACAAGAGGCAGCGAGGAGCTGAGGAAGAGCGAGAGTGCTTTTCTTCTTGCTTATTTAGGGTTATTCTTGTCAAGGGTATTTTTCTTGCTGCCTCAGGTGGGTTTTGTTAGTAGTTAGTGTCCCCCTTTACTTTTATGCGTGTTGAAATTCATTGCAGTACTCTGCTGTTCATATTTGTTAGTGTGACTTGTTTATTGAAGACAAAATTTTAATTCTTAAGCTTTTAGACGGGATTGTTCATAGGAGGATCCAAAGGTCCTGAAATGTTTCACTGCCACAGGCTGACACCAAATTTTAATAAATAAATTGTTCTCCAAAAGTTAACTCTCAGACGAGTTAGTTCAATATTTACTTTTTAGCAGAGCCAGAGGAAGCAAATTCATTCTATAATTACTTTTAGGGCAGACATTATGTTGCACATTTAGTACCATTTTATAATTTTTTTTTATTCAGACACGATCAATACAGCAAAACACAGGCGTATCAATATGTAATAAAATCTGACCATTTTCCGGTTCAACACCACTTTCTCAACTGAACAAATTCTGAAGAAGGACAGACCTGGAACTCCACAATATTCTTGGAATTTCTATGAATAATTATAATTATTGTTTGCTGCCTGATCATAGTATTGACACACCCAACCTGATAAATAATGACTTTAGGAAGAAACAGTAAGTATCATTTGTCGGTTTACTATGTAGAACTAATTCCAATGGAAAAACAGTTTCGGACTGGACAATTCATCTCTGTATCGACGTAATTCAGTGTTTGGATTACAACTTGAGTCCAGAATTTATTCCTTAGTGCTTACCTATGTTTTCAATCATGTTACTGGCCTACTGTCTATGTTACAGTTGTAATATAATTCTTTTGTGTTGAAGATATTCTAGCTTAAACATTGTGGTGTCCTTCATTTGTGTGAGATGTATATCTGCTTGTCATAAAAGCAAAGAAATATAAGTCATTTTGCATTGCATAGCTCTAGTGCTGTGATTGTGCAGATTATGATCTATCCACTTCCTACTTGCAGGCTTTTCACCAGAAGAATGGGATAGATTCTTTGTGAAATATCTTTACCCATCTTTTACTCCAACGTTGTTCTTGTTTGTGGCTGGTACAGTTGCCTATGGAGTTTTGTACTTGCGGACTGAGCAATTTAACAGTGAAAATTGATATTATGTTATCAAAAATGAGTAGGAGGGATTCTTGCCATGTTTCTAAAATGCGTAATGTGTTGCAATGCGTTTCGATCGAACATTAAGTATTATAAGAATATGCTTGCTTATGTGAAGCGTATACATAATGATGCATTTTTTTTTTTTTTGGACAAATTTTTAATGTTATTTTAAATATTCTAAACAAACAAATAAGTAAAATAATGCATTCTTTAAACTCTATATATATTCTTCAATTTATAAAAAAAATTGCTCAAAATTATAAATACTACAATTATTTGAACTTTACATACTTTTCAAATTTTTAACAAAAACATAATGCTCAAAATCTTGAACATTACAATTATTTGATAATCAATTCCTATAATTAGATTAGAAACAAACAATGGCTTAAAAAATCTTAAATTTTGTCTAACTCTTTATCGATTTCAATTCAAACTCATTTTCCTCCAAGTCATCTTTAGTGTTATCCGATGCCAAATTATTTTCATCGAGCTCTCTTATTTCAACTTGAAAATTTCTATTACCACTTGTAGATGATATTATATCATTATTAACATCTTCCTCATCTTCACAACTACCAACAATTCAAAATTGTTCGTGACTAGCATCACTTGCTAGTAAAATCAGAGAAATATCAAAAAAAAAAAAAAAAAGTAGGTTCGGGTTTGACATAGGTGATTTGCAATTCTACGAAAATTTGTTTTAATTTTTTATTTTTTTTAAACGTCAAAACTCTATAGATTATCGTATATAATTCATGGGTGATTTGAGTTAATTTGATGTTTCTTGGGCTCAATTTGCTTTTTTAAGTTATAAAAGTAGGTAGGACTTTGCTATACTAATTATAACACAATTTTTATGACAAATGCATGCACATTTTAACGTTTAAGCATGCATATATGGTAAACAAAATGGTTGTTCGCATTATCATGCTCATATCTCATAAGGCGTTTCGAAAATGCATTAAGCACATACAGATATATGTGAAACATATGCGTGCATTTTAATTGGTTCTAGCATAATTAGCATGGTATTGTTTGTCCTGTGCAACGCTTTTTATCCCATTGACGAAACATATATGTAAAATAGAAATACTAAAATTCTGATTTAGAAAAATGTAGGAACAACATTGTTCTCTTACCCCTACCTCAGTATGAAACTATGAATGATTAAGTGCCCCAGGGCACATCTCCAAGTGGTAAAAGAGGAATGTGGAAAAATTCTAGTTTTGTTCGAATCCTGAAATATGAATTTGACCATTAGGTAAATACAAGTATACAAGCAGTCTTCCACCCTGTACCTTTGGAGGCATAACTTGAAATTTACATCTTTCATCAAGGTCCAGGACAAGGTAGGTGGGGGTCGTTTGAGATGCGGTTCATTTTTTATTTTTTATTTTTTTATGAATGATTTAAGTTTCTTGTAAAATCCCATCAATCAATAGTACTTTTGCAATCTCCTTTATAGATGTATGTACCGCGTGACCTCATACCTTTTTTTTTTTCTCTGGTTTTCGTTATTGTGATTGCACCTGTACATCTTGCAATTGGTTTATTTGGAGAATAATTGAGGTACGATTTACGTAAGTGAATAATATTTAACTCTGGAGCCCATCAGCATCTTTATCCCATCGTTCTTTATTTATATGGTTACGCTTGTTTCTATTTTCCAAACATTGGGCCTTGACACTTGCTTGTGAGAATTAGGAGGCATAGTTCATTCTCTAACATAGTTTACTTTTTTACGAGGATCACATGTGATAAGCTCGATTCTGCTAGAGAATCAATTAATTTTGGTATCTGTGTTTGCTTTAAACCCGGGGATCCTACGTGTGGAATATTCATTTTTAGCCTGTGTTTGGAGCCGATTCTTCCTATGCAAAAACTTGTGAATCTTTAGTGTACCTGCAGCTTTATTCATGTAACTGAGTTCCATCTATTCTGCCTGGCTCTGGGAGCACAATTTGGGGAATGTTTAATCTACATTCTGCATATCTTTCGATCCATACGTTTTCATTGTCTGATCTTTCATACATTAGAATTCCCTAGGCATTTTAAATTTTTGGTAGTCGTCGAGGAAATTTGGCAGCAATTGATTTATCATTTTTAATGCAGGTCACTAATCACAATTCACATGCGTATCTAGTGAACTTTATATAGTTCTTCTGTCAAGACGAATTGAACCATCTCTCTTGTGTTTCTTGTCTTGCTAACAGAAAGCAAGTTCATTAGAAAAGTGGAAGGTTCATTTCTTGATAAGACCGAATTCAACTAGTTGGGGGTAGGCTACATGATATTTGGAATCATGAAGAGTTTTCTTTGTTTCTACATTTCAATTTCTTATTTAAGGGAAATAGCCAGTGGTGATCTTGAATATATCTGAAATGGCACATTGTTACTGTTTCCTTGAGCTCATATTTCTGGACACTAAATATATAAATGCTCCTACTCAGAACTAAGGACTGCCTGCTTTTATGAGTTGGATTCGAGACAGCAGTGTCCCTCGAGTTACACCTTTTCTATTTTTGAACTCATTTACAACTATTGAATTCTCTGGCATCATATGGACTTCTTCAACTTCATAAACTGGAAGAGAAGAATTTAGTTGATAAGTGTTACTGTTACATCTGCTCTGTTTAGGAGACTCTGGAACTGCATTGCTGACAAGCTATATGAGTAAACTCTTAAAATGCTTGATATAAAAGCTGTTTTTCCCTGTTATCCATTAAGCTTGTTTTGTCAGCTTCTATGCGCTGTTTTCACCAAGTATGACCCTGGCTGTAAATGTCAAGAGGCCTCAAATCGTATCACCAGGCCAGTTCTGTGCCTTCTACTGGTATGTAACTGCAACTTCCTTCCTGGATTGAGATAATATTATTATTATGAAGAAAATCTTTAGTTGCATATGGTGATATCGGGATTGATGCACTTCAATTCTTCCTTCACAATATTTCTGTAAATGATATTTTATCCTTTCGTTGAAGTCAATTGTGTGAAATTTATCAATGAATTATATCATGAAAAATTAACAAAATGCTGGGTTCTATGTCTATATTTGACACTTCTTTCTGAGGCACAACTTATATTTCGCCTCTCATCCATTTAAATGGTCAGCCTGATTTGAGCCTCTTTTGTGCTGCTAGAATATATACGATGTGTGTCTTGTTTACGTGTCCTTTTCCAGTTAATATACATTTACCTATTACGAATTCAGTTATAGCTCTATTCAAATATATCCTAATCATTCAACAATGCAGTCTTGTCTGCTTGCTAATCCCTCACATCGATTGTCGAAGTTCAAGTTCCTCATGAACTTCGTGGTCAACAGCTTGAACTGAGAACCCTATTTGATTTGTACACTTTTCACACATCAAACTTCCTTTCCACCACGTAAGGGGTGGCTGAAGGCACTAATGCTTAAATTATGTGGTGTTATAATGTTTAGATAGATGCATCGGGCATGGAGACAGTGAATATCGGTGGGATTGGTGAGGGAGGAGCGACTATCAAACAATACACATCACATCCTTAAAAATCCAAATTGGCCATCCTAGAGTAGTCGGGCCAATGCTATAGTAGTTAGGGCAATGGACGTTTTTCGACTTTTGGATGACTTAGTAATCCAAGGCCGAGATCAGAAGTAATGTTGAGAAGTCGTTTGGTATCAAATCTCCTTCCTCTAAATGAAACGATGGGTCACTTGCATTTGATCATTTGACCAAATAAGGCAATGGTATTCATATTCAAACAGGCTCTAAATGACCTTAGCATTAACTTAAAACTTGTTTATTTTTACTGTGTTCTTTAAATTGATTCTCATTATTACTTCAATTTGATCAACTGGAACAGTTGAAAAGGATATTGTGATCAATTAAAGGTGGCAAGATTCACTTATAACATAAGCTGAATAAGTGATGACACCAGAAGGAACAACAGAGCCATCTATAAGGAGTACTTCTAATGGTGTAAAACTGAATGGTCTGGCCATGCTTGGCTGGCTTGTACAGAATTATGATTAGGCATAACGATTTTCTTACGTAGGCTTGGACAATCAGACACAGAATGGCCAGCTTGGAAAAGTGGGTCGCAACCTGAGTCGGGTCTGAACAGCCCGACCCGGCTTAATACCAATAAGGACAATCAAAGAAGTTCTATCTATGATCTATCTCTCGCTCTCATATATGAGCTGGCCATGAGTCACTATTCACCACCTGGAGCAAGGTTGTGATAAAATGACATGATCCCGGGTCCCCTCATAGTCATTCTCAATACTCTCCTCGTTTTTCGTCTTTGAAACCATTCCCTTCGCACTAACTTTTTAAGAATGCTTAGCTGATTCCTATGTAAGATTTTCATGGTTTTGATGTTGTTTTTCCAATTTGACTAAATTTACTTTTCTTACCCATTAACTAATTTCTACTTACAATTGAATCAATCAACGCGTCAATTTTGAATTTCTTACCCTGATTTTATTAGTCAATTCGGTGGAAATTTAAATTTTGCATGACTAGCTGTTCTACCATTTCTATGGGGATGGGGTGCAATTCAAGCTAACCATTTATTAGTTGTTCTACCTCTTATAGCCGTTCATAGCATGCATTGTGATCTCAACCATGAACCATCATTAGACTAGTCAAAAATTTCTCAAATTTGAATTCATTGTAATTAGTTCACTTGAATTAGAGCCGCTTGAAAATTGAAAGTTCAAAGTTCCTCGAGTGTAAAGCAAATTGATTAGATGTTCCTGTTCGTGACAATTTGATCAATGTTCGTTTATGTTTGACTCAATTTATTATAGTAGTCACTAGTGTTGACATGTCAGACATTACATTAGTATATTTTACAAATGTTGAATCACTATATTTTTTTGTAAGTCTAACCCTTAGTCGAGGAATTGTTTTCATGAAACCTAATCTGCTTCGAGGGTTGGCCTAGCCCGAATCAACATTCGGGTGAATGGTCCGTGTCATTGAGTTAGTAGTGCTTACATATGTAAAAGGAATTTGTCTCCAACCAGGTGATAAAGTGGAATAAATTAATAGTACTCACCTGTGGCTGTCAACGAGGTCTCTATTATTACACAAAAAAAATAAAAGCTTTGTTTGCCAAGTTGCATATAATGCCAAATAATCAATTTGTTCCCCCAACACGACATAGCTAGCTGTAAACCAAACATCTTATAATTAAAACAACATAAATTCATCATTACCGTACGAAATTTGATTATTTTAAAGAAATGTTATTATTTTTCAATTAAATAATGAATTCTTTTTTGTTTGATTGAGCACATACAAATATCTTGCTCCGTTGATATTTCCTTTTGTAGCCCCCACCCCCACCCGCAACCCTTTCTTCCTTTCCAGCTTGCACTTGTAATTAACTATGTACGAGTTTTACTTGCTTGCTTGCTTTTAGTGGAAGTATGGATTCCATTAGGGCTCACGGGTTTCTATGTTGTCGCTTCCTTTGAAAAATGATTTAAATTATACAATGTAACGAGATTTATGATGATTATCGTTCTATTCTTTTTTCTTATTTAGAGTTGAGACTGACTATAAATAAATATAAGAAGATTCGTCAAATGCAACTACCATTTGATAAGTTATAACAAGATTTTGTGTACTTTCAGTAAAATTTTTGTAAATTATAAGCACTGGATCTTGCAGAATCAAAGTTGTGAATCATGCAAATTTTGTAGATTTTGACCATCCTTTTGCCCGAGTCGAGCCGAAAGCTCGAGCCCAGCCTCATTTTTTTGGTCGAGCTTTTGCTCGACTCGGGCCCAAAAAAGTTCGGATCTATTTTGCTCGAACCGAACCCGACCTTTGAGTTTTGGCTCGTGACTCGGCTCTTTGACATGACTAAGGATGAGCCACAAATTAAATTATAATAACTAACTAGAAAGTGTAGTATTCTTGAAATTGAAATTCGTGGTGATAAAGGAACAAGATTGAAAAAAAGGAGAGATTCTAGCTTCTTTTGTTGACTTCTTTGCTCTTTCAAACCTACTTGTTCTTTAATGTAGTACTCGATCTTATAAATAAAATGCCTATCATGTAGTGAAACACTGAACTTTTTATCTCATGTATTCTTTTCGTGAGAAAAAAAAATACCAATGAAAGAGAAGGGTTTCTTCAAACAAGGAGTTGGTTTAACTATTCAACCAAATGAATATTAAAGCATGTTTCCCACCTCTTCTCGAGTAACGAGTACATTATTTCTTTGCAAAATTGTACTCAATTTCATGTGGCAATTCCGCCAAGATCTCTTCCTTAGGAAAAAGAATTTGTACAAATTGAATTTTTTGAAGAACATATCAAGAGGAAATTTGATTTGGTTAGATAGTATGATTGGTAAAAATGATCGATTTCTTAGAAAGGTACGACATGTTCATCAAATACTCAAATTTGATTCCTTTTGTTCGAGACTTTTGGGTAACGAATTCTAGCCAACAAAAAAATGATCATTTGGGTTCCATTATAATGAAGAAGTGGAATATTAGATATTAATATATCGAATAGAGATTCAACAACTAAAAAAAAGATCGATTATTTGGGATCCTTTCTTCTTCAAATGAAAGTAACGGAGATAGAATCAAACTGACTGCAAGCGTCTTTTGAATATTCCTCAATGACATAGCTATTTAATCATCATATGCTTTCAAGAGAAATTGAAAATTCTATAATTAATATTATCTCAATTCATCTCATTTCATTAAATTACTCCTAATTGCAACTTAAGAATGGCTTGGCGACTCTCACTCTATAAAGATGGGGAAACATAGAAAACATCGAGCCCTTATTTAATACTCATTATTTTCAAAATACATTTTTCTCCCTTTATTTTAAATTACATATTTTTCAATAAAATAATATTACATGTAATTCCAAATTTTTAAACTTATTTGTTAACCACATTTGTAAATTTTATTTTTCGAAAAGCAATAATGATCTCTTTATAGCAGCATCTCTAGCATTTAAACTACAAATAAATGATCTCCCAAGCATCCATTCTTAGCTTATGCAAAGGATCGACGATTTAGCCGCACCAAATTAATTGATGAATAAGTTCATAATAAATTTCACAAATTATCATCGGCGCTTAAGAGATACTTCTATTATTAAAGCTCGTGTTTAACGTAGATTGAAATCAGATTGAAAATTTCAAATGAAAATCAACAATTAAATTTAACTATACATTTTATGAAATTAACAACTTTTCAATTTCACATTTTACAACTTTTACTTGATTTTAGTATGCACCAAAACATAAGCTAAACATTAGTAAGTCTATATGAGTATTTATTTGCATAAAGAAAAAGTAGAAAGGGCAATGATCACTGGTGTTTGGCTCAAATCCCACAGTGGGTGTACTTGAAGGACACAACCCTTGGGATGTGCTAAATGCACTGCCCACTGGATGTTGCATGTCATCTTCCCAAAATTTAAAAACAAGCCCATATTTGTGGTAATTAAAAATCAATTTTTTTGTAAATTTTGATAAAAATTGATAAAATATATGGCAAAAAAATTATGAAATGAAATATTGATTTTGATTTAAATTAAAATCTCGAGCTACAAGTTTCGAATTTGATTTAAAGGTAAAACATATTAAACTTAGAATAATGATATTCATTAACTAAACTAATTATACATTAATTGATTAAGCAAAAACCCAAGAAAATAATGAACAAAAAGTTCAAATTTTGAAACCAAAGGCATACACATACCATACACGAAGTAAATGAAGCATTTACTGATCAAGTGCATTCGGGCCGGTGCAGTAATTCAACAAATGGTTCCAAACCCATTGAACCAAGAACCTTCGTCGGATCCCATTCATATTGTATGTGGCACCATCCTCACCGTTGAACATCTGCCCGGTATAGGATCCGCCACCACCGGTTCCATATATTCCCTCGCAAAGATCCGCAATCTCCACTGGAAAAACCGGGTCCTCACCCGCATACCAGGCATTCACCAACGGATTCGTGGATACCTCTGCAATTTCGTGTGCAATCACGCTTATCATTCCATCCACTCCTACGTCGCTGTTTGGTGATTTCACCGCCTTCAGCCCTGGAATGTACGCCGGCGCAGCGAAGGGGTACGCGCAAACGCCGGGGCATAGTTTAGCAGAGTTACCCACCCAGGCGTACGGTAGAGTGTACCCAACAATGGAGGGGAAGGTAAAATAATGGAATCCACAAACGTTGTTACAGAAATTTTGTACGTAAACTTCCTCTGAGGTTAACAAAAGGTACACCCCGCTCTTGGGGTTGATCGGAAGTGGGCGGGTGGTGGAGGTCACGGCAGATTTTATCACCGATTGGACCGAAAGCCGGGTTAATGATTTCCCATGGGAGTAAAGCCGGTCGTTCTTCTCTGCACCAATGTGGACGTGCCTTGAAATATTGGCACCTGTCTGATCAGTGTATAGCTGGACGGTTTTCCACCATCCGGCCACCGACGGCGGCTTAGAGTCCACGGCTGAGATTGAGCTGATGAATTCTCGGATGATACGTTTCTGGGAGTTTTTCCACGAGCCATACCAAATCGGATAAATAGTGATATTGTTGGTGAGTATAGGCCCCATGTGGTACTTCAACTGAATAAGTTCCGATGAGCCCTCATATTTTTTTGACCCACCAAAGATGGATTCAGTTTTGTTGAGGGTTTGATTAGGCCATGGGCGCCATGCAAATACGGGACCAGTAAAGAAGAAGAAGAAGAGGAGTGGTACGAGGATGAGGGCCGCCGGAATTGTTGGTGGACGGGGCATGATAGTGGGAGTAGATAAGTGAGTAGTGACTAGTGAGAGAAGATGGTGAATGTGGATTAATATAGAGTGAGAAGGGAACTTAGAGCTTGACGTGAACTTGGGGAGTGGGGTGGGAGGTGGTGCTAATGGGAAACAGATGGGACATTAAAGTTGTAGGTGGAGAGGTGGGGCCTACTTAGGGGAATCGAGGGTCTGGATTTGATCATACGCCGTCGTATGATTTGATTTGATTACATATGATGATGGTCCTCAATTTAACTTTTCCACTTTGTTTTTTCTCAAGGTTTGAGCGGGAAAATCGGTGGAAAGGATATTTTGGGGATTTCTGGAACTTTATTTATTCCCTTTAAAAAAGCTATGTTTCGATAAGTCTTTACCACTTGATCCCTAAACGATATTAGAGTAGCATTTGCTCTAGCGACGGGTGGTGGGGGACCCTCAAGGTTGGAGTTTAACCTTTGATATTAGAGTAGCATTTGAGTTTCGATGATTACTACATACTAAATTAAGGGAGAAATTTTTTGCCGTCGTCCCTAACTATATCACCCGTGAAACTTAGAATTTAACATACATGATCTGGTGTGCATGTTCATTGTTCAGGGACTTCATTATAATTTTAGCCCTCAACACTTCTCACAAATGGAACGGGGGTAATTTTTTTTATTTTATTTTATTTAAACCACCATGGTGGAGTATAGGCCCTGTTTAATACTACTTTTTACCTGTTTGATTGTAAAAAAATTATTTGGAATTCGTTTTTCAGTCAATACACTCACGCGCCTCTTTTCCTTGCAATCAATGAATTTGTTTTCCTTTTGTTTTGGTAGTTTTTGATTTTCCAACTTTTTTTTTTTACAATTGGGAAAAATTCTAGACATAATGGTAAAAAATTTATCACTTTTATTGACAATTTCTATGCAAAATAAAGTCAAACGAATGGTATTCGGTATGATAATTTTTTTTAAAGTTTTTTTTTCAATTGGAACAAATTCTAGATCCAATGGTAAAAAAAATTATCACTTTAATGGACAATTTCCATGAAAAATAAAGTCAAACGGACACCAAAACTTTCAACATTTTTCTGATGAAAAATTATACAAATCAAACATAATTAATTACAATTCCCAATAAAACAAATTTCAGACAATTTAATTTCCTATAATTTATTTTCTTTCCATCCAAATTTCACCTTCGCAATCAAACGGACCCTATTAGAAAAACAAATTACAAACAAGAGAGGAGGACGAAATCAAAACCTCCAAAAATGAAGAACAAGTATAATACACACCTAATCGAATTCAATTTGGATTCAAAACAAGCCTAATGCAAATCAATTAGAAGTAAACACGACGATAAAAGATGGCTTTAAGCCTCAAAGTCGAGTGGACTATTTAACAAAATGGCTGACGCACTCTAAATTTACTTCTATTAAGGTGTGTTTGAGCCACATTATTTTGGAAGAATGTATTTTGGAATAGTAGATTAATGGAGAATGTGTGGTTGAAAAATAAGGAAAAGTTAATGATGTGATAAAAAATATTATTTTATTGAAAAATATGTGATTGAAAATGAATAGAAAAATGGGAATAAAAATTTTAACGTGCCTCAAACAGGTCTCAATATTGGATGTCTGAATTTTCTTTTGATAACAAGTTTAAAATTGATGTAATTTTCGATTTGGAGTGTTAGTGTCCACCACAAAATGTTCTATCAAGGATGTGATCAGGTTGAATAGGGGTAATATTATCAAACCTAGATCTAAAGGCCATAGAGTGTGGGGTTGAAGTATGGAATGGAGACTTTAAAAGGCCAGACTTGAGAGCATGAAATGTGCAATACCATGTTCAAATACCTAATCGGATGTGACCAGATCAGTTATATTATGCAAAATTTTCTAGGCCCATTTGCCATGCCCTTTTGAGAAGTCAAAATGGAGTTTTTAAATTTTAGAAATTACTTTTGGACCAATTTGATTAATTTAATACATATAATTCTTCTAATTAGAAGAATTTTGGAAAAGTTGACTTAATGTATCTTCCTCTAAAAATAATACTCGTACTAGAGAGCATTATTAAGTGAAAATGTGTGATCTGTAAGAATAATGTTATCTATCATAAGTTAGGTGGTAATGTATCTCTTGATTCATTGTTCAATGGAGTTATACATTTTAATGCATTGGACAATAAAGTATGAGACTTGTTGCCACACAACAAGTGATACATCTCTAGAAAAATAATTCAGTACTCTCAGGATAAGAAGTATTTATTACTCCCTGCTACTTCTCGATTGACATATGAATAAAATAGTTCAAAATCACTCTTTAATTGAGACTAAAACATGATGAATAATACATATATCAACTAAATAGTAACATGAAATACTAAGGTCTTATCTGGAGGAAATTTTCATCAATTTTTTTAACAATTGCACACCCACTTGTAGACGAATTTTTTGACCAACACTCTCACAGGTGGGTCCCAACCGATCAAAAAAGATCAAAAAATTGCCAAAAAAATGACAGAATTCTGCTTTTAATTTCCTCCAGACAAGTCCTAAGTAGTGAGCCCCAATTTGAGCCTTTTTTTTTTATATGAGAAATAGGTTTGATAATAGTGATTTTTTAGAAAATACGTGATTAAAAAGTATAGAAAATTTTGAATTTATTCATAAATTCATTTTTTTAGAGAATATATTATTATTTCAGAAAATTGGCATAGGCTGAATATCATATTTCGAAAATACTAAAAAATTTAGCAACACTCAAGTGGTAAATAGAAGATGGTGCAAATCACGGAGTGATTGGCGCTGCACCTGAATTCTGTTCAGAGAAATTAGAACCTAAAAGTCTCAATATGGGGGCCCATCAACACAGCCCAGTACGAAAGTGATATGTGGGACCCACTGCTGTTTCCAATCAAAATTCCTATTTTCACGTGGGAACACGAATCAAAATCGGCACGAGTGCTTGACAGTGTCCCATTTTTTCTTCAGTGGTAATCACGCGCCGGCGGTGTAGGTGAAGTTGGGGATGGAGAGTAAGTGTGCCTTGCCTTAGTGCGGCAAATTATTTGGGCCGGCAACTGTGTTGGACAAAGGCATATCTAAGTACTGGCCCCATCATACTGTCTTACTTGTTTTAACCTCATTTTCTAAAGTGAAACTTACAAAAATACCCTTAAGAGTATTTTAAAAAATCATATGAGTCCCTATTTGATCCACGTTAAAATTTTCATTCTCATTCTCATTCTTCTACTCATTTTCAATCACACATTTCAATAAAATAATATTTTTCATCACATCAATAATTTTTCATTTTTTTTAACCACATATTCTTCATCAATCTACTATTCCAAAATAAATTCTTTCAAAATAATGTGGTTTAAACACACCCTGAATAGTGTTTTGAAAATAAAAAATACTGTGTAAAACTAAGTGGAGCCTTTTTATTAAAAAGTGACATTGTGTGACTTTTTAACAAAAGTGGCACGATGTTACTTTTTAAAGTTAAATGTCACTTTTTTTAATTAAAAAATGACATACAATGTCACTTTTATTAAAAATTGATGTTTGTTACTCAAAAAAGTGACAAAAATTTCATGAAATTGACAAAAAATAAAAAATAATAATGCGTAAAATTAAGTGACACAATATCACTTTTTTAAGTTAAGCATAAATTTTTATCACTTTTATTAAAAAGTGATATTTGTTACTTTAAAAAGTGACAAAATTTTTAATAAAGTGACAAAAAATAAAATAAAAAAAAAACTGATAAACACTAAAAAATTGAGAAACGCCCATCAAAATCTCAGAATCAATTTAGATGATGGTTGATTTTTTTCTATATGTTGTCTCTTTGTATTTATACTTTACTTGTATTAACTAAAAATAAAATATAGTTTCATTGGAAACACCTCAACTTCTAAGTTGGAATTGACAAAATTTTTAAAAAGTGACAAATTCTTCACTTCATCGAGATTGATCCTTTTTTAAAACATAACTTCATCAATCTACATACAACATGCCATTGACAAATAAATGTTATATTTTTAAATTAGAACTTTGAATCAACTAATTTTTAATTAATTAATAATTTTCCGACCTAAACCAAATTTATATCATACATAACAGAACCAAGTGAAGTAATAAATTGACACTAATGTACACCCATAGAGGTTTATCCATTGGGATCCATCACCTCCAAACTACACAGAAACATCATCTCAATAGGGGGCTCATTTCTGTGACATTCTACCCAAGCTCCATCTCTATCAGTAGCATTCCCAAAACAAAGTAAAAATATCATCTCCAACCATATTCTTGGGAAACCATGACCAGCTAGCCCGATCACCGTCACACATATCCTCCAATTCGACGTTCAGCCAACGTGTCAGAATTCTCACAGTCAGAATGATGGAATCCACGATTGATTGTAAGAGTTGTGCCCAAAACTTAAAAGAGAACGTGAAAAAGAGCCTTTTATTGACCAAACATTTGAAGTTGTCGGAAATCAACACAGAGAAATCACAAATTTAGAGTTTCTTTTGGGTTGGTTTTTGTTCGCCATGAAAGTGTAAACCGCGAGTGCACGGGTCGCGTTCAAGTAATAAAATAGATTTTGAGTTCAAGTCGATCTCTCGAATAGTGTTTCTTCCAATCACACGTTAATTGATTCAATTTTAACAATAACACACACAATTTGATTTTGAAGTTAAAGGCGAAAAGAAAATGAATTTTACGTTCAATTAAAACACACAATTACAATAATGATGAGAATTTGGATTTTAATCGAGTTAGGATTCATGATTCCATTTGACCATAGCTAAATTTTTAATTAATTTCTCAATAAACAAATTAACAAAAATGCTCACTTATGTTGTTAAACCCATTTTTCCTATTTTAGTTAATTACCTCTTTCAAGTAAAATTAACCATGATCAATTAGTTTAATCTACTATATCTCTATATTGATTAAACACAATCAATAGAATTAAATATTTATGAAAATAGCTCAAAAGATTACCCATGGTTAGGAATATATCGCTATCTCGTACAAAAACTTCGGTGGTGTTCTATTGGTATTTTAATTTTGAGTTTTGAGTTTTGAATTCATTTTGTATTTTGTGTTTTGAGTATCTGTTTTGAAATTGTTGAAAATGTATTCTTTTTGTCATTCTGAAAAACTGTTTTTCAAAACATAAAAATGGAAAACGCGTTTACTTTGAAATTTTGAGAATATTTTTTTATAATATTTTATTCAAGAAATCTGATTATTTAATAAATTTTAATTGTTTAATGTTAATATAGTATTAAATAACATATAAATGTTGAAGTGGGTGAATCTTGAAATAAAAGTGGGATGGGCTTCCACCATATAATTAACCACAAAAGTATCTGAAAAATTAAAAAGTAAAGTTAGTCAACCATTAAATGCAAACTTCAGAAAAGATACATGTAGAAATTCACATAACTCAAAAATTCATATACTATCACTGTCTGTTACAAGTTCCACAATTAAAATAGAAAAAAATATCCATCGGATTCATGGTACATAGATAACAGGTACTAGCGCCGTGAACCTGCTAAATTCTCAGCAGCAAGCATGGATATTGATTGTCCAAATTAATGAATCATTAAATGGTAATATCATCACAACAAAGTCGTGGAGAAAGTGAGGTCGCGAAGGAGAAACAAGAGTCCAATTCACTTCCTACAGAGCATCAAAACGATACAAATTGCAACCAGCAAGAGAATCACTCTCAACAAAAGATCATATCACTCACTAACATTCCAACTTAGGAATGTGTTCTCGATGAACAGAGCAAGACCCCCTACGTAATTTTTCAAACTTGAAGTGCAGTTTTGTGGACCATTGTCTCCTTGTGGATTTGATGGCAACTCTTTTCAAAAAGGTCAAACAGTTTCTCCAAGTTCATAGCCCATGAATTTAGAGTGTCATTGTTGTCCTTCACAGTCTGGAAAGACACTATACCAACATGTCTATCGATCTTCGCGACCAATGCCTTGGAAACAACCATTTCAGAAAGATGCTTCTCAGCTTCCTACAGGAAGACATATTATGATAATATAGATAAAATAATATGGACACTTTCCATCTTCAAGCATAGAAATAAACAAATAAAGAGCAGAAGATCCGGGACAGATTGAGGTAAAAGGGTATTGAAACTATCATCATAAACAAGCAGCAGAACACAAGATAATAAGTGGGCCTATACTATTTCAGGAGAAGTTAAGCAAAAAGAAATTATCACATTTAAGTGTGGATTATCAATGTGGCTAAAATGATATTTTCTCATATACACAATGCTGGGCATGCTTCTGAAAACACTTTCTAAATGTTTATTCCATTTAATAATGTTTGGAGATAAAATGAAAATGAACAAGAGAAAATAGTAAAGATATAACATCCACAATTCAGATACTAATAACTTTCACATGTATGCCACTGTGGACATTTAGATACACCCAAGTCAAAGATCAAAGTTAATTTCATTAACAACCAAGTATTCTCCGATCAAGATATCAGAACCCATTCTCTAATGTTATGTATGAAGTGTTCGAGAACTCCACTAACATTTTCAAAACCCAAATAAATAACCTAGGTAAAAAGGATAACAACCCTTGAGAAGTTCAATTCTTTTAAAAGCTGAAACTTCATGCTAATGCAAGAAAAGATAGCTAAATCAATTCCCTCTCTGGACACAAGCAGACGCATGCTGCATACAAATAAATTGGAATACTGAGAGAATGAGAACTATGGAATCCCCCAATTGCTAGAACATAACAGCTTAAACTAAATTAATCCCGACCATTTGACATTAGAAAATTCGCTTTAAAATCTTGATGGGAATTGAACATTTGGAGTAACATAGATTCATCAAATTGGGCTTGACCCATGGTTTGGGAAGATGCACCAGGGGGAGAAGAGACCAACCCTTGTGGTCCGCAACCATGGGTCAATCGGACGGCGCCAGAAACTGAAAAGTTCAAACCCTGTGTCAAAGGCTTTGCGACTGGAGTTTCTGAGTTTAATTCAAGATCTTGAAGTGTTGTTTGGAGTAAATTGAGTCCATGTCTGGAGTCATTCGAGGATGGGCAATCGACCGCTGGTAGTGTGCGACCTTGGCCGTCACCGGAGGTGAAATTTTCGATAGAAACAATTTGCGCCATATTGGTTTTTTGGGCTAAAATTTCTGTTGAATCTGATTTTTTTTGGCTGATTGTTGGTTGGAAGTTGTAGAAGGCAGTGAGGTGATGCTACTGGTGGTCTCAATGGCGGGTGGTGGTCGATTATCGAGGAAGAAAGCGTCGGTTCTTCAGGCTTCTAACGCACATTTATGAAGAAAGAGGGGCTGTTTCCCGTGTTTTCAGATTTTGCCGTGTTTTGGGTTGAAAACATTCAAAACGTCTATTTTGACGTTTTCCATTTTCAAGCCAATTTTTTTTTATGTTTTCAAAAATTCGTTTTTGAAAATGGAAAAGAGAACGCGTTTTCACTGTTTTGAAAAATCGAAAACAGAAAATGGCACGAAAACAACAAAGAGAACAGGGCCTTAATAGTTCTACCGTCTTGGTTTAAAACGTGTAAGAATTTCCCAATAATCCCACAAATCACTTGATATAATCACATAGTGGCCACAGTAATGATAATGCACTAAAAACGATGGTAAAAACACAAGAATGCAAGCATTTATGCATTAACAAATAAAGATAGTTAAGTCAAGTTTCTTCGTTCATCCCAACATCAAAATGTTTAGCCCATTGTATTAAAAAGGCACAAAATGAAAAGATTAAAGAAATACAAGACAAAAAAATAAACCCATCCCTTGGTCGGACTCTTGAAGCTTGCTTAGTTTTAGTCTTTATTTCTCCAAGATTTCCCTCCTTTTATGTGATATTTCCTCTCTTTTTGCTTGCCCCTTTTCTCTCTAGACTAGGGTTTTAAAATTGTGGAAGAAAGAATGGTAGAAAAAGAGTGTAAAGGGTGTTTAAAAAGTGTAAAAACCGTCCCAACCAAATTGCAAGAAAAGTCCTTGAAGAAATTAAAATGTGAACACAGGTCCTCCTTTTCAAACTCAAGCACGTGCCTAGTAAGCCCGCGCCTGAGCCCTTTGGTCGCCTCACCTAAAATTGGGGCTAAGGAGTGCCCAGCTTAGGCGCACACCTTGGCCCTCTTTTTTCCTTTTCTTCAGTTTGGTCCTCAAAGAATTGCATGCATGGTCTTCCGACTTTGATATCATCCAATTTGATTCTTAAAATTTGAATTCCTTGTCAATGAAGTCCTTCATAATTTTCAACTCAGGTCATTGAACTTTCTGACTTGTACATTTTAGTCCTCAAACTCATATTTTTGTCCATTTTTGGTCCTTTTTTCACCTTCATTTAGCTTTCTTTTCTTCCAATTTGGAATCTTAGCCTACAAAAATTATAATTACCCAATTGTGAATAGGAATTCACTCAATTCCATCAATACTTGGCTCGTTAAAGTACTTATTAAGTATGTAAAAACAAATTTATCAGTTTTATTCTCACATAAAAATAGAAAAAAGATCGCACGAGTGATTTTGTCTAGTACACAGCAAGGTTTAGGATTTCTCTATATAATCGATTGGTTTTTTTTGGGGGGGTGGGGCGGGGGGTTTAATTTGTTTTAAGTGTGTTAATCCAATTTGTTCATTTTTCAGAGTAGAGAACATAATTTCCTCTGATCTAAAAAAGCATTTGTTTACAAATTTATTTTCAATTACATATTTTTACAATAAAATTTTTTTTTTGCACGTGAACCCAAAAAAATTTTCTTTCTTTTTAATCATACATTTCTCAAAAATCACTATTATAAAATTCATTTCACCAAAAAATGGGGCTCAAACATAGCCTAATTGATACACAAATTTTACTAAAAATTGGTAATGTATAGTTAAAATAGTTAGATTTCGAATTTATGAAATTGAAAGTGGAGAACTCTGACGAAACATTAGGAATAACTTCTTTTTATCAATGCATCAATTGAAACCTGTATGAAGAAGAAATTAACCTGTTACAAAAACTGAAAAAACCATTTTTCTTTGTAGCTTAAAATTGAAACATAGCCCAAGCTGCTTACTACCACTGCCCAATCCAATTGCTTTGATTTAATATTTTTCAGTTTTTTCGGCCAGTTTTACATTGAATTCATGAAATCTTTGCATCGTAGAAATAGTACTATTCTGCAGGATTATATCAAAATGCGATTTTGTGTACGAATTGACTCAATTTCCTTTTTGGGATCGTATTTTACAATTTTAAGAACCATGATTGCAATCAATAATTAAAGACAGAAAACTCTGGTATTGGTTCCGAATTTAATAGCAAACGAGTTCTCAATCTATTTTTATTTCATTTAAATTCCCAATCTATTGACTTTTGTGGCGCACATGTTCTCATTAATAGATTTTTTGTACAAAAGAATAATAATAAAATTTGTATTTTGCTACCATGCATTGGATTTACCAGGACTGACAACAGCCGAAAGAGACATCAAATCATTTTGCAGCAGCATTATACACTGTTAGTTGACATGATTGATAGCAAAATTTCACCAAAAATACAAGATTTTGTGCGAGACTTTGATGAAATTTGTGTAAAATGCTACTTTAGCTACTTGATTGGCTTGTCAACTCTAGACTTGAGGAGCCCAACTCACTATGATGCAAGTAAGATGCACGATTGAGAAGTTGTTGCAAGCTGTTAATGTTCCTCAATGCCACCAAAGGTGTCTGTATGGAAGTTTCTGATGGCCAGCAGTGAAGTTAGCATACTAAATCAGATGAACAAAGCCCTGATTCCGGGGTCTCGGTTTGAGGGATCTAAAAACCTTCAACCTAGCCATGTTAGCTAAACATGGCAGCCTTAATTTCTGATCTAAATGTCCCTCCTGCTGAGCCGGAATCAGCCCTGTAGCGACCCATGAGTCTCCTACCCCCGTGAGAAGTTTTTATCATCTACTGAGGGCAAGAAATCAATTTCACAAAGGAACAATCTAACACATCAAATATTATTAGAGTATTGAAAACAATAAATCAAACAAAATATTAGCCCATGTTTGGTACGCGTTCTTTCAAAATATATTATTTAAAAACTTATTTTCAACCATATTCTTCAATAAAGTAATATTTTCATCACATCAATAATTTTTCCTTTCTGTTTAACCACATATTTCATGTCATATCACTATTTAAAATATATTATTTCCTCAATAATATCCATTAAACACACATTTTGATATAAAATACTGCTACAATTCAATTATCAGATAAGTGAAAAAGTAATATGCATTAATCGGTCGAACGAGTAAACAACAAATAATTAAGTTCATCCACATCAAAACCTGTATAGCAGAACTCTTATCATAACCTTGTTACAATACCCAGCTATGGTTGAACTGCAAGTTCCTCTAGCACAGAATTTACTGCTAATAAAAGACAGAAATACATCTGATACAAGGCAAGTCTAAGAATCAGCAATCGTAACCTCAACCTCAACACCAGGTTCAATTGTGATCGAGGTAATCTGCTTTACCACATCCGGGGAGCTGAACAGGTCAATCACACGCTTGTGTACACGGAGCTCAAACCTATCCCATGTGTTAGTACCTGGGAATCAATTTTTTAATTAAAAAAAGCGAAAAATTCAAATCAAGATACCAATTACCAAAAGTCACAATAGCACCACCACGAACATGGAGTTTGATAACTTAATTCAACGGAGATCCAGACACACTGAGATGCACAAAATCATATTTTATAATGCTCCCTAATATTTCTGAGCATTGTATCTCATGTTGATAATCTAGATTATAAAGCAACAATCTACCACTCAATCTTAACAGCAGCGAACTTTTAAGACAACCAACAGATAATCTTGAGATAATCATCAAAGTAAGCCGCTCATTACACCAAACAGAAAAGCAAGTTTCAAATAAAAAAAATGAGCGCTGGTCGACAAAGACCATAGAGTCATATCAAATAAAGGGAACCAATTTCAAAAACGAAAAGAAATATCGAAGTTATGGTCTTCTACAGACTATTGAGAAGCAACTATCTCTCGCTAATGAAAATAAATTGAACTTTTCTCCTGTATAAAACAGAGAGTTACCACAGATTCTTGCAGGCAATAATAATGAAGCCTCAAAAAGCTAAAAGCTCCATTTTGTAAGGATTGGAATTCTTCCCATTTTGAGTTTTGCAATGAAATGACCAATTCAGTAGAAAAAATATTTAAGCTATTTTTTAATATTGCCCCTACTTAAAAAATACATCTACTAAAACGCTCATTTCCTATTCCAGTCATTTGAGCCCTGCTAACCAACCCAATATCCTGTCCACCACTTTGCTACAGCTTGCTAATCCTCTCCTTATGAAGCACTGCTTCAAAATCCAGCGTCATCCCCACAAACAACTCAGTACAAATCATTTTCTTGCCACTGCAACCACGAAGCCATCTTCTCAAACCTAACTCGCCCGTTACTCATTGGACTTCTGACCCAATTTTATCTTTTCACCGATCTTTCTTCTATTAATCTCTTTTCATAAATTTCACTGAATTTATGGAAGATGGTGGATTGATTGTTGATTTGGAAGTGAGTGGTCCGAACCTGGGGCGGAGGGAGTGAGCAGCCCATTTAATTGTTCTTAGGTAAAAAAAATAAAAAATAAACAGAAAAATTCTTATGTATCATCCCAGTGCAAATAAACTTTTTTTGTCCCCCTGGCTCGGCCCATGATCCAAAATGGTGTATTTGTTGACTGCAAGCCACAAGCTTAAATTGCACAGAGATAGAATTTGTGCAAAATCAGTGATATCAATGTTATACACAAGGAAGGTAAGGCACCATGGCGAAGAAAAGAAAGTCAAATACGGCATTCACCTTTTGCTGGCATTTCACCGAACCACCTAAATGGCCAAATTTTTTTTATCAGAGGGAATGTGCAGTTACAAGGCATAAGCATAACTAAGTAGCAATAACCTATACGAAATAACTGATAAACCTATCTATGCAGCACATCCATCAAAGCAAAAAAAAATAAAAAAATAAAAAAAATCCACAGCTTCAAAAATTTGCAAACTCCAGCATCATTTTGCCAAGTAGCATACCATGTGTTAAGGATAGTTATATGTTAAAAGAGAAATGTACTATTATACTCATGCTGGAAGTAATACCTTCACCACAAGGTGACTTCCTAGTAGTGATGTGAAGAACCTTAGTGGGCATTCTCACTGGTCCTTTGACCCTGAGCCTCTTGTCTTTAGCACCACGAACCAAATCAGCACAGACTGTTAACAAAAAAAAAAAAGTCAACAAAGCTTCAAAGAAACTATATAATAACCACAACTAAATGCATCGCTAAGAATGGAAATCCTTGCTATATAATAACGATTGCAAAACACATCGCTATGGATGGAAATCCTATTCCCGTGTATTGGATCCTATCCAATAACTTCAAATTGGAATACAAATCCCAGGGTTCCACGAAGGACCACCTAGTAACTATCATAAAACAGAGTTATAATCTATAAATCATTCAGTTTCATGAGTGATATTATACGCCCTTTATTGACATAATAGTAATACAAAAAAAAGTTCTAAGCTATGCCTTCCATCCAAAACTAAAAGGTGCTCAGAATTTTAAGCAATTTTTTAACTGTTAACTACTCGAAACAACAAATGCTAATAATCAAGTCATACAATGTGGCAACAATGGATATCATACACTAAATCAGAACCACAAAAAGAAAATTAACTAATTATCTGCATACGAAAGGTACAAACAGAGAACATTCAACAAGAGTAATCTGCCAAGTAACAGAAAGATTTACAGAGCATGATCAAATTACACAGTCATATTAAGACCCTGCTACTATACCTTTCTCGAGGTTCTTAACATTCTTGGAGGAGAGAGTGATACGGATCTTGTGAATTTGCTCCTGGGGCTCCTCCAACCCAGGCTTAGTTGACTTCATCGTTGCGTACGCCATCCTTTTCCTCCGATTTCTTCTTCAAACACACCAAATATAATTTTAAGTTCGTGAAGGAAAAAAGGGATAGCTACGCAAATTGGAAAATTATCTTAATTTACGGTAATTTAATATGAAGATAGGGCAGCAGAGGAGTTTACCGACGGTTGAACACGACGGAGCTGAGAGTACTGAAGAGATTTGGCGCTAAGACTCGTTCCGTTGGACTTTCAGTTGTGTTTTTATACGCCTTAGGGTTTTTCTTATTTATTTGTTTTTTTTTTTTTTCGGGGCTTTTGATAGAGATGGGCCAATCCAGTATTGTACTCTTATTGGGCTTTATTTTTTTGAGAATGCACACAAATAGCTCTAAGATGACGTTTTTTATTGTAAACTTTTGTAAACGAACTTCCGTATTTTGAGAGAGAATGCCCAACTTCAAGTTACAAGTTTCTTTTATCAGGATCACTCGATTTTTGTTTTAAGTTAAAAGAAATATAAAAGATTAAAAAGTTTTGTTGGTTCCACTTCTTCACAACATTTTACTCAATTCAAATTTAAGTCAAAAGCCATAGAAAATTAAAGGAAAATTATTGTAGAGGTCCCCAACATTTCGGTTATGTAGCATTTGAGTACATAGTCAAGAAAGAACTCACAGTACTCTCTCTCATCAACTTGCACAAGGAAATCACCATTAATAGGCGGAAAATGCGTAATTAGTTACAGCACCTAAGAGGAGCATAACATATCTAACAGTCTCCTCATTCTATCATAAGTACAATATTTGAATGAGAAGAAATTGCAGCTCAGTGGTAGCCATTTTTATCATCACTCTCCATTTCTTCAGCATCCTCGAACCGTTGATCACTAATTTGAAGCTGCAAGAGACAATAACATCAATTCCAATATAGCAAGCAATAAAATATATTTTCCATTCAAGCAACAATCCCAACTGCTGCAACAAAATAGCAATCAAATGTAGAGCTCCTTTCTGGCAGAGAGGTTTTAGGAGGAACAGTGACAAAAATTATTAGAACAAACATGAAGGGCAATAAAATCAGTTGACATGGACAATTCAAACAACCATATCCAGTGAACTACTTAACCTGTGAAGATTGAGTTTGTGTCATCACCAAGCAAACTTAATTGATGAACATGGAATCATGTTGAAATTTCCACATGGGCATATGCTAACGAAGTTCACTCTTAAGGTAAACCTGATGTCCCATGACAAACATCAACAGCAGTAAGCCAGGAACTTCCCAAGATTGTGATGCCCCACCAATCCAGTGGTTGTGATGCATTAAAATTCCATTCTACAATTAAGGCGCAATTCGAATACACATCCCTCTTCAAATTTGCTTAGCTTCTGTTCTGATTACATTTACTCAACATTTGCATTAGTTATCAATTTGGATAAACTATTAAATGTTACAAGTCCATACCTAACAATGTAATCCCATCATTTTGATTTGGAAGCTTTTCAAAATTTTGGCAACACTAACTTTCAAAATGAGAGAGAGAGAGAGAGCGAGCGAGCAAAGGAAGGCTAGTTTTAAATGAGGCAGTTGTGAGCTTGTGAATTTTGCTTTTTATGCAATATTGTGTGTTTTGTAGGGGAAGATGAAGAAATGTGTTTGTGCAAGAAAACCAAATGTTCAGCTCAAGAGAAGGATTTGCTAATGAATAAGAGGAATTGAGATTTCAGAGATCAAATATGTGAGAGAAATAGAAAATTCAATGGAAGAGACTTGGTATTTCAGAAGGAAAATAAGGAAGAAAAGTAGGAAAAATTTAGCCCCAGTTTGACATCCTTAAAATTTAAAAAACATTGTTTTGAATAAGTAATTTTTTTAAGAATGTGTGGTTAAAAAGTAGGAAAAAGTTTTGGGTTTACGTTTTAACATATTTTATTGTATGAATGTATGGTTGAAAATGAGTATGAGAAATAAATTAAATTAAATTGCAGTAAAGGATGTCAAACAGGTGCTTAAATGGAGAATGGAAGGAAGGATTGTGGAGTGTAGTGACTGAAGTGAGATTGAGATATCTGTGCATGAATGCTGCCAGTGGTGGCATGGGCTGCCGTATGACAGAAAACAGGGAGAGTGAGGTGCAAGATTGCGCAACAGGCCAAAATAAAACAGAAAGAAGATAAAAAACGCGAAGGGGGGAATGGTGAAGAAAAGAAAGGAGACATTCTTGCCAAAATTTTGAGGATTTCAGCCTTATTTCTTGATTGAACTAAAAAAACTAATTGTTTTCTGTCACTGTAATACTCATTAAAGTAGAAACATATTATTGATTGCCCATGCCTATGAATTAGAGGAATCTCTTAAAATGTCGCTCCTAAAAATGCTAAATGGTAAAAAAAATATACTCAAGCCTCCATTTGGAAGAATTTATAAATGGTTTAATTGATAAATAGATAGAAATAGGTGGTTTGATAAGTATATAGTACTTGTGGGTCCATTGGAATGTGAGGGTTGAAAATGAAGTTTGACCCTCATTTATAATAGGCTTATGATTTTAATTGTAAAAGAAATTCCTCACAGGTAAAAAGTCTTCGACATCTAATCATAAATGTCCTTTTCAAATTAGACAAATCGATCAAGATCTACCACTACAAATTACTCTCTAACACTAGCTTTATATGTCTATTTAAAGCATGAAAAATACATTGTCTGATTTATATGGAAGAAGCAGCTTGTGTAATCATTTATGTCCGCGAGCATTTGCTCGTGCAATTATGCAGCTCTACTTTTTAAGGTACAGCATGAGGACATAAAGCCAGTTCAAACTACCTCATTCAATCAATCGTATGAAAATGACAAACTAAGGAGCAACTGCCAGATAACGCTTAAAACCACAGTTATTAATACCTTCAGGCACCAAATCTAGACATACCTGAAGCACTGAACGAGCTATGTCATGATTCCCATGAGCACTAATTGAATGGGTTTGATTTAGAGAGACTACCAAGTCAGAATCCTCGTCATCTGCTGATTGCCAATAACAAGGAAAAAGAAAGAGAAGAAAGGTTTAAAAAACTGTCAAATTTATAGAGGCACCAAGAGCAGAGCAGGTCAGGTTGATACCTGAAGCCCCATCTTCAAACTAATCAACACTAAAAACCCAATTGTGTTCTACTTGTTCTTCTGCTGAAAACAAAAACATAGTGAATTGCTGAATTGGACTATAAAAAGTTTATGATTAATACTTGAGCATATTAGTCCAGAAGATTATCAATCACCTTCGATGGGCCCAGGATTTAGTTCAGCACATTCACAAAATACCACAAACAGTGTATCTACTGTTAAATAGGTTGAGAAGAAATTTAGTATTCACCAGAAGACAACTAAAAATATAACCATAAAAGATGATATGGTGGTTTGACGATGCATATACTTAGCGAGAAAAATACATTGATTAGGATCCAAGGGCACAAGTCGCATCTCAGTAATCTTTGATAAGTCTAGTGTATCATTGCACTCAGAATCTGAGCCCTCTGATTCATCATCCTCAGCTCCGTTATCAATCTTTAAAGAGGGGAAAAAGGGGAATAGCAGATTAAGTAGATTGAAGGTTGGGGCAGGGAGCATGACAATATTTTCAGCCCCCATAAAATATGCGCTGAAAAGGATATTAAGTAAAATATATTTTCAAAACGTGCATAACAATTTATTCCAAGACCTGATAGCAAAATACACAGATTAATACTCTTCCAGTCATTCTCTGCAAATGATTCGTCATCAAAGTCATCTACAACTAAGGATAAAGTAAATATCTGTTCCAGTTTTGAGAACTTATCAAGGGAGTTAGGAATGTTCTTACTTCTCTATGAAATAGGACCAAGGAAAGATTCAACTGTAACAAGCATGATGGAATTAATTAAATATTCACTACATATGGGTATATTATAAAATTAGTCTTCAGATATTCACTAATCTTGCAATTTAATGGGACAGAACCTTTCTCCAAAACCAAAACTAATACCATGTCACATAAAATGATATTGTCATAGCAAGATACGGTTTTAGACAAATCATGTAAGTATCACAGTAGTTTCGTCAGCTGAGAAGTGATAATTGTCCCACCTGGGCCATTGAAAAGAGAGAGGCTTCAGTAAATGCCAAGGAAAAGATAGGTTGTGACAGGAAACACAAAATCCACAAGTTCAACAGTAAATGTAACTAAAATCCAATACGTCCCAGCAAGTGTTAGGATTGATGGTTTGTGGCATAGACGAAGAAACTCAGAGCACAACGTTGATTTTGGCTTGAGAAATTGGAACAATGTAACTTAAACTTCTATTTACTTTTTCCATCTATGATTTTGATTCCTTGCCACTAAACAGTTAGGCGATGCTGAATTTGAGTTTAGTTACACTAACTAACTAGTGAATTGGAAAGTTCTGTGGCAATCTATATTTTCCTTCGAATTTTTCAGAAACATGTTTTACCGTGAATGACTTGAGTTACAATCTGTGTATTTTAAATAATCTAGCTTTTCCTTGGCACTTGCTCAAAATTATTTTACCGTGAATGACTCGAAGGGTTACAATCTTTGATATCTTGCAAGTCCACGGATTGGCTGACAAATCGTATTTTCTCTTCATTATATTTTGCTCCCAACAAAATTAAAACACACACACACACACACTCACAACTTTCATTTCTTGCAAGATTTTTTAGAAGAGAAGAAACAAGAATTAAGCGTTTGGGTTTCTCATGAAGTCACGATTGATTTCACCATTAATCAAAAGATAAGGTACATAAGGTGAAAGTAGTTCGTTCCAATACAATTTCATTTATTAAATGAAATTATTCATGGATTGCCAATAGACCTTCAGGTCCTTCTTAATGAAATGCAAACTCCTTCACGATTCGAGAGTACATAGTAATTTGTTGAGTTTTTCGCTTGATCACCAACTCCTGATAAAATGTGGTATGAAATGTCAATATTGATTTTGTTAATTGTGTTATGGAACTGCAGTATTTTGCTAGGTATTGTTAAATAATCACTCTAACTAAAAATTTCACTTTGTTCGAGAGAAGCTTGCACCAGCGGATCGAGCATCCACGGCCACCCGTGCTGGAAGTCTTGAGTTCGACTCTTTACAAGAACAATCCTTTATTTAATTATTTCAGTTTAATATTTTCCATCGTTTTGAAGTATTGTTATTAAAACCAATGTAATGGAAAAAATTCAAAACCTATGATCTCCTTTGAAATTAAGGAAAGCTTGACCACTATGGCATTTTATGGGTTTTAACAATAAATGTAACATAAATACGTGTGTTCAATTTTACTAAAGTAACAGATATTTGGCTAATGTAATGGAAAAAATTCAAAACCTATGATCTCCTTTGAAATTAAGGAAAGCTTGACCACTATGACATTTTGTGGGTTTTAACAATAAATGTAACAAGTTTACTAAAGTAACAAATATTTGGTTATTAAAACCGGTGCAATGGGAAAGATTCGAGCCGCGCTCCTCTTTAAATTTTTGGAACGCTTGACCACTATGGCATTTGGTGAATGTTGAAATCAAATATAACAGAAATATAATAATAGATATATTTGATTTTTATTGGTGCCATTGACGGTCAAAGGTCAATGACCGCATGTGCTCACTCGAACTCTTGGATCCGCAACTGCAAGCTTGCATGGTGGCTGGCCGGTAAAGTACGCTGCCAAGAAAGTTTTAATTATATAATTTTTTTCCCCTATTTGTTATATTAAATAATTGACACGCAGGTGGATCTATTTATTTCCGTACCATAGGTTTGTTTTTCACTTTACCTCATTCTTTGAGGTATTTTAGGTTCTAGTACTTTTTTCTAACCTATTTGTTCATACATGGCATTTTGTCTAAATGAATGCTAGTAATAAAAAAGTTATTTTTCATCACGTTCTATTAGCCGTCAGCACGAACAAAAAGTAGACTTATAGTAACTCTTTGAGTTCTAGGAACTCAGGGCGTTACCCCCTCCCCAATTAGACAGAAAAGCTAATCTCTCAATCCCAACTGATTACCAAATCCCGAAACTTCAAACAGAAAAAGAAGATCAATGCAACACCAACTTGCAGAAAAGGGGGTATAATTTTCTTCACCTGAGTATAAATACAAGGAGAAGGGTAGGCCTCAGGGTCCCTCGACACCGCGTGTAGTGAAACTGATAAGAAATCTACGGCGTAGCCTTTTTCCCTGCTCGCGTCACTCAACCATACCAATTGCCTTCAATAGAAAACACTCTAATTACAAATCAATCAAGAAAATAAACGCATGTGAAGAGGAAGTATAAAACTACTATATTATGTACTTGGTGGAGATGTAGAGAGTGCCAGAGGATTCAGGGGGTCGGTTGCCGACGACGATGGAGACACCGGGCTGGACGTGCATGAGTTCCTCTCCATTATCGGCGTCGAGGAGAGGTTGTCCGGTGCCGTCGCCAGTTCTCTCAGTCGCTAGCCTTAATCCGGTGGCCATTTCCCTCCGACAGAATTAGGAAATTGTGGGTGGGGAAAAGGGTTTTACTATCGCAGGGTTTATTGGATATTGATTAAATTCCTATTAATATTTTCTAGTTATTTGATAATTTAAGTTTTAACCATTCAAATAAATAATTATTTATTTGGAATTGAAATGAGCCTTGAATACGATGTTCACACAATCATTGCACAAATTAAAATACACATTTTTAAATTACAATAAAAAATATTGTCATACTTCCCAATTTACCATTTTCATTAATTGGGTATACGATAGGTTGACGAAATGCAACAAAATGTTAAATTTTTAAATTAAACTGAAGCTCGATAACCCAATTGAAACACATTAAAATATAGTGCCAATTTNGCATTTGGTGAATGTTGAAATCAAATATAACAGAAATATAATAATAGATATATTTGATTTTTATTGGTGCCATTGACGGTCAAAGGTCAATGACCGCATGTGCTCACTCGAACTCTTGGATCCGCAACTGCAAGCTTGCATGGTGGCTGGCCGGTAAAGTACGCTGCCAAGAAAGTTTTAATTATATAATTTTTTTCCCCTATTTGTTATATTAAATAATTGACACGCAGGTGGATCTATTTATTTCCGTACCATAGGTTTGTTTTTCACTTTACCTCATTCTTTGAGGTATTTTAGGTTCTAGTACTTTTTTCTAACCTATTTGTTCATACATGGCATTTTGTCTAAATGAATGCTAGTAATAAAAAAGTTATTTTTCATCACGTTCTATTAGCCGTCAGCACGAACAAAAAGTAGACTTATAGTAACTCTTTGAGTTCTAGGAACTCAGGGCGTTACCCCCTCCCCAATTAGACAGAAAAGCTAATCTCTCAATCCCAACTGATTACCAAATCCCGAAACTTCAAACAGAAAAAGAAGATCAATGCAACACCAACTTGCAGAAAAGGGGGTATAATTTTCTTCACCTGAGTATAAATACAAGGAGAAGGGTAGGCCTCAGGGTCCCTCGACACCGCGTGTAGTGAAACTGATAAGAAATCTACGGCGTAGCCTTTTTCCCTGCTCGCGTCACTCAACCATACCAATTGCCTTCAATAGAAAACACTCTAATTACAAATCAATCAAGAAAATAAACGCATGTGAAGAGGAAGTATAAAACTACTATATTATGTACTTGGTGGAGATGTAGAGAGTGCCAGAGGATTCAGGGGGTCGGTTGCCGACGACGATGGAGACACCGGGCTGGACGTGCATGAGTTCCTCTCCATTATCGGCGTCGAGGAGAGGTTGTCCGGTGCCGTCGCCAGTTCTCTCAGTCGCTAGCCTTAATCCGGTGGCCATTTCCCTCCGACAGAATTAGGAAATTGTGGGTGGGGAAAAGGGTTTTACTATCGCAGGGTTTATTGGATATTGATTAAATTCCTATTAATATTTTCTAGTTATTTGATAATTTAAGTTTTAACCATTCAAATAAATAATTATTTATTTGGAATTGAAATGAGCCTTGAATACGATGTTCACACAATCATTGCACAAATTAAAATACACATTTTTAAATTACAATAAAAAATATTGTCATACTTCCCAATTTACCATTTTCATTAATTGGGTATACGATAGGTTGACGAAATGCAACAAAATGTTAAATTTTTAAATTAAACTGAAGCTCGATAACCCAATTGAAACACATTAAAATATAGTGCCAATTTTGCTGAGTTCAATTATAGCAAATTAGTTTTACCCTAGTAATGCTATTTAGCACTACAGATATTATAACACCAATCTAGATGATGTTAAATATCATTAAATGATATGTAGAATTAAATAACTCACTTAGAAGAGTGTATTTAATTGAGACTTTTAATGATTTTTTTTTAAATTAAAAAAATTTAGTAGTATTCAATATAGAATTTTGAAAACTCTCTAAAATGATTGATATATTTGAGAATTTTATAGACTTTTAAAAATCACGACGTATTTAATTAAAAAATTTTAAAAATCTCTATAAATCTTGGGGTATTTAAATTTTAATAAATTTAGAGACTTATATAATAGCCTATGTGATAAAAAGACTAAAAGAAAATTTCAAAATTTGTCCATCATTAATCACAAAATTTTGGAAGATTTTCAAAAAATAAAAAAGAAGTTAATATGTTTTTTTTTTATATTTATCTTTCATTTTCTTCATATGATTAAAATTTATTTTTTCTGTCGATTATATTAGTTTATATTTTTCTTTTTCTCTCTTTTATTGTTTATTTCTATTTTCTATGAAAAAAATTAAATTGTAATCATATAACCTCTTTTTTTCATTCATTTTTTTGTGAAAAATATTTATTTTTAATTAAATTATAAA
>CAIGRB010076112.1:67519-82678 GCA_903798255.1 Fraxinus quadrangulata
TTTTTAAAGGTATATTATATTAATAATATTGAATATTGAATTTATTTTTGTACGTATAATTATTATTTATTTACTTAACATTTTTAATTTTTATTCCCTTTAAAATATTTTTTTATTATATAGGATGAGAAAGAAGAAGGAAAATTGTGAGAAAAATTACCTCATATGTAATAATTTCACACTAATGCACTAGATACACATGAATTCAATTTCAAATGAAAATCTTCAAAAGTCTATATAAACTTCAAAATAAAAGCCTATAATAATCTACAAAAAATTTTCACTAATTCCATACAAATATCTAAAAAATTTACGAAATCCACAAAAATCGTCACTTAAAAAAAATCCATCACTCTCTTCAAAAATCTCAATTGAATATACCCCCATAATTTTAACTTTCATTGAAATTATTACATAATGTCTCCTAAGCTAGTGCTACGTAACATTATTTTCTCATTATCATATCCACTCCATGCATCTTTGAAATGTAGTTTTGATATCAAGTACACATCACGTAAGAATAATCCCACTTCGTCCAAATAGCATTAACCTTCGATATTTTACTTTAAAATCTTGAAGGGATAGAATCCCCGAAACATGAATCAACACTAGTAAGAAATCGAGCAGTAAATGTCATAATCAAAGCCACCTCGATCGAAAAACATAATCAGAAAGAACCAAAGCAAAAATGAGATCTTTAAATTTTTCATCCACGATCAAGTAACATACTGAAATGAAAACATAATTCTAATTTAACATACTTCCGCGAACTTAAGGTAAGTCAAAATCTAAATAGCCAACAATGAACAAGACTGTAACAGCATCCATATCTCCACCGTCATTCAAAACTGATCCCGAAAATCACCTATGCCACAAGTGTGCTGGCAGTGGTAGACTCGCTGCAAAATAACAAAGTTCCAATTAACAATTTTCAAGAACATTACTTGAAGATGATAGTAAAATTGAGGATCGAACGTCATTGTAAACCCAGAAAATAAAAGGCAGCTTCAGGCTTCTAAGCACGGTACATGATAAGGAAAACATGCGAAATAGAACTTACATTTCCTGGTATATAAAGGTGATTACTCAATTCACATGCACTCGATTTTGTAATGATGTACTGATGGCTTTAAAGCCTAACAAATCAAATTGAGCCCCTCTTTAGCCCCAATTTTTTAAAACTCATTTACCACCATGAAACATGGGACCCACAACTTTTAAACTACACAATTCATCAACTTATATCAAAATCTACTAAAAATTCTAGTTTTGAGCCAAACCAAACAAGGGCGGAGTATCTAGAATTTTATTTGTGTAACTTGTCTTCCTAGAGATGTTCTGTTAAGATTTGATGTTCTATCTTAAAAGGTCAACCTTATTAAGAGGAGTAACTCGATCCTTTATAACTTGGTTTATATTTACATCTTTATTCGACGTGGGATTCTATCCCTTAACATGTTCTCAGCCCATGGAATGCTTCTTGCATTTGCTTCAAGAAAGATAAACACATTCTTTTGTACAGCGTAGAATAGTCAGCCACACAATGAACTTAAAAGTGCACAGTTTCATTCGACCTTGACATATGGCAGCAAAACTTTAAAAGCACATTAGGGGCATTCGATTAATGATAAATCATTATCTATTTCAGTCAATCCAACAACCCCGATATCGTGCTCAACAGAACATGAAATTGACAAGGTAGAACATATCTACTCTATTGGTTCATTCACATGAATGTATCCTGAAGATAAAATCAAAATCAAATTTAAAACTGAATAGAATCTATTAGGGAAAGCTAAATCAAAGAATTTCAGTTGTAAAACAAGAATCTTGTCATTCTGCGCAGACACTAGTAAAAATACTATGATGGGACCAAAGCAAAGCAATGAAAACTTTCAACGTTATACAAATTCATTCAAGGCAACTAGACACTAGAATATTCATCTAATGATAACGAAAACAAGGTATAACAAACACACAGAGATCGAAACAAATACATGTTCAGAAACCAAGCAATTAATTCAGAATAGTTTCAGAAAATGTTAGTAAAATTAGAGTGAAAAGAAAAGGTAATTACTATTTCCAGACGGGCGGGAGCTTCTTGGTCTTCTTGTAGTAGCGGGCAAGGCGATGAATTCTGCTCTCCACCAGAATCAACCTAAATTTGGAGTCCTTGTCCTTCCTGTTCCTCTCCAAGTGCTTCCTAATTGCAACTGCCTTCTTAATCAAATGATACAGATCCTCTGGGATTTCTGGTGCAAGCCCTGTGTGGAAACGATACAAAATCCGTACAAAATCGTCATCTTCTTTGTCAAATAGATAGAATCCACAAAGAGATTACACAAATGATCAATACCGTGACCCTTGAGGATACGAAGGATCTTGCTTCCGGTGACACTCTTCACCTGAGCAATTCCATGAGAGTCACGAAGGATTACACCAATCTGCGATGGAGTCAATCCCTTTTTTGCAAACTTGCATATATTCTCCTCGACCTTAAAAATTTATTATTTCAAAAACAAATAAATAAATTCCTACTATAAACTAATTATATAAAAAATTAACATAAAGTTTGACTCATAAGTTACATCTGGAGCGGAGATTTTGAGCCAGCTGGGAGGAGTTCTCTTGTAAGGTAGGGCAGAAGCTGAAATACCCTTACTGAAATAAGAATCACCGGAAAAACAGAATCATTTAATTCAAAAATACAGATATAAAATTGTAGATGAAAGGAGAAGAACGCCGACGTACCCGCGGCTGTGCATACGACCCATGTTGGCGGAGAATTGTTCTGGTGGTGGTGGCGGCGCGGCTCTGTGAGTTTAGATCTTGCAAAACAAATACCCGAAGCCCTATCTCCTAATGAGGACGAGCACTGGACTTTATTATACAGCTGTGGATGGAGCCTGGGCAAGCCCAATAATTTTGCTAACGAACCCGTTAACTGATGGGCCTAATTGATTCCATTTTGATATTTGTTTTCTAATTTCACAAATAACACTAAAAACAAAACTAATACCTTGACTCACTCAAGTTAATTCTTCAAAAGAAAACACCCAAAACGACGTAGTCTCCTATCGTGGCCTTCACCCAGACCATCCAAAACCGCCTCAAAGGGATTTTCTCTAATAAACTTCATTTCAGAAATTCAATACAGTGGAATCAATTTGAGTAACGAATCTGTGCAGGGCAAAAGAAATGGGGAACACTACATGCGTTCTTTGCGGGTGCGTTGATCAGGCGAGCGTTGGGGTGGTGGAGAAGTGGGGGCGGTTCCAGCGGCTGGCGGAGCCGGGGCTCCACTTTTTCAACCCGCTCGCCGGGGAATGCCTCGCCGGGATTCTGTCCACCAGGATCAATTCTCTCGATGTCAAAATTGAGACCAAAACCAAGGTCCCTTTTCGTTTTTCATCTCTCTATAAGTGGGTTTATGATTATTTTTGTAAATATGTATTTGGATTATGACAATCAGAACAAAGAACTAATCTTTATTCCGTAATATGATCTCGGTGTATTTGTATTTGGACTAAATATTAAAATCAAAATGGAAATTGTTCGATCACTAATAACTCATACGTATCGTGTTTTATTTGAATTTTGTATCAACTTTGGTGCTAAACTATTAAATTTTGGTCTTGATTTTCTCTGTAGTAACGTACTGATTTTATGTACTGAGGCCTTATATTATATTTCTATGTTCTCAAATGGTTTGTTTTTATATGCATCTTTGATATGTAGTTTCAAATTTGTGCAAGAAGAACTCTTTATTGTTGGTCTTTCGCCTAGTTCTTTACATAGAAGTTCTTCTCTACACCTCTTCCTTTTTTGTGAGGAAAAAGTTATGCTTTTTCGAGGCAACTACTTGTGAATAGTTGAACGTTGATCACCGTTGATTTTGATCTGATTAAATTCTTTTATGTGTGTGGGGTTTTGTATAAAAATATTAGTGTTCTAAGTATTCCAGAGCTATTACTTCTGTGAACATGTTTATCCAAGCCTAAAAAAGAAGCAAACTTCTATTTTTAAGAAGTATGTAAGAGGATGCTTTTGATGAAGCCAATTTTTGTACTAGAAATTGAAAAGAACAAAAAATGCAACTTCTAAAGAGAAGCCAAACATATTTGGGAAGATATTCAGTGTATCACCCTGCTTTGGTCCTTTTAGTTACAGTACAACGAATTTGTCTCTATTTTGATGGTAAATATGGAATAATGGGTTGGGTCTTTAGAACTGGATTGAAAATCTAATTCCGAGTTTGAACAGAATCATTTTTAATTCCAATTGGATGCTCAGATTCCATGCCTTACAAGACTTAATGTGATTTACCCGCATCTTAATGCCTATTTATGTTAGACATGCTTGTAAACTTGCTGCTTATTTTGTGCCTCTACCAACTTTACAGAGCCTTTAAGATTTCAACTTATTTTACCATAGAGTTGTGGGTTGAATACTATATGCTGTTCGACTATATATTGTTCCAAAACTTATGTGGTCGAAATCGATATTATGAAGCAAGACAAGGAGAGTATTAATGAGATTCTCATTCCATAGGACAATGTCTTCGTTCAAATTCATTGCTCAATTCAATATCGAGTAATCAGGGAAAATGCTGATGATGCTTTTTATGAATTACAAAATCCCAAGGAGCAGATTCAGTCTTATGTGTTTGATGGTAATTCGCATTATCTATGGAATATGTTGGAGTCCAGGACAACTTTCTGTTTTCAGTTTTTGTTGTCATTTTAACATGTTTGTTATTTCATTTATTTATTTTTTGCTTATGTTGTGTTTGCTTCTGTTCCCAGTTGTTCGAGCTCATGTTCCTAGAATGACTTTGGATGAGCTTTTTGAACAAAAGGGTGATGTTGCTAAAGCTGTCTTAGAGGAACTGGAGAAGGTAAGTTTATGCTGTTTAGATGGGTATAGAATAGTTTCTGTTTACAAATTATTTGTCAAAAGTAGATTGGAAAGTCTTATTTGTAGTGTTTTGTCGATACTGCGGGTGTAAGAGAGGCTTTTTTGACTTAGCGTCATCAATAGGAACTCTTAGAAGTAGGTCTGGGATCTGATGATTCTGTGTTACTTACATCGTATTGGTTAACTTTGAAACTAGGAAGGTGCTAAACAAATATGATAACTCATGATTATATCTAATGCTTCCCTTTCCTTAAAAATGGAAAAAGAAAAATGTAATTGCCTCCTTTCTGAGTCCACTTTTCATTAAGCTCTTTGCTGGTTAAAGCAGCAGAGTAAATCAAGGTTACTGGCAGTAGAAAGTAAAAAATTTATTATTGGAGAAGATCTGCAGAAGTGTTATGGTATCAGCATAACGAAGGGAGAAATAGCAAGCGTTGGACAAATTTACGCTTTTCCATTGACTTAGGAGTTTAGATCACACATTAATAAGGATCCGGGAAATCCGGCATTTCTAGTTTAAAGTTGTCGTTCTGTAAATGTAACCTTGTCTGCACCCTTTTGGTCTCTTCTTCTCTTGTTTTCAGACTATATTCAAATAGTGAAACGTGGAATTGTTTTCAAGTTGTAACCTCACACACTGTTTTCCAATTAGAAGACGAAAAATATGTTCATCGGCATGGTCGAAAATTGTATTTTCATGCATGTTGGATTACGAACTGCTAAGCTTTGCAGTTTATATTTGTAACGAAGGGAGGAAAAATCTGTAGATAATAAGACGACGACTCTTCGCAAAAAAGGAGAATCTGTCAGTGCTTTCTGCATATTTTTTATCAGTGTGTATATATCAGCATTATTTTCTCAATGGTGTTAATACTTTTCTTGTCATTTTGCTTGTCAGATGGCTGAACTGAAAAGTTCCATTTGAACACCATTTTTAAGTTAAATTCACGTGTCAGGTGATGGGAGCATATGGATACAACATAGAGCACATATTGATGGTTGACATTGTTCCTGACCCCTCTGTACGTAGAGCAATGAATGAGATAAATGCAGGTTAAGATCCTAGCAAATTTTTTTATTTTTATTATTATTATTTTCACTTTTTACTCCAAAATAAATGTACTCTTTTTTCTTCATTTGTTCTTTTTGTCCCATTGGATTTTTATCAAACAAGGTTTTATATGCAGACATTTTGTAATGCGTCATTCAAGGGGGAGTGTTGTAAAAAGAAAGAAAATTAAGGTTTAATGTGAATGACGCTTGTACCCCTGCAGCCCTATAAATTATTATCATTGTATCCCTGATTCTTATCTATAAATATAAAGCTTTGATTCTTAATAAAATAAACATAAATCTATTGACTTTTTTATTCTTTTCTCTTGTTCTATCTTTTATAACAAATATATGCTTTTATGTAATTTCTACTTGTAATAATGGTTTATAAAGCCTCAAATAAATAGGCCCATTGGGTTTTGCTGTCGTTTTAAATAATCTTAAAGTGAGAAAAAGATTTTACGAAAAGTTAGGAATAAATAATTTACTTATCTTGATGTTAGCAAATTTACGAAAAGTTAGCAAATTTTTTAGTTTTATTCGAATTTATCTACAGAATTGGGATTTCGTTTTGATTATGATTTATTTAGAATCTTTAAAATAATATTCGTTTTGCACATTCATTTTCTTGATTAATAATATTTCTATTTTTTCCCGTTAATTGGTGGATCAAATATTTATCATGTTCGTTCGAGCGAAATTCGAGCAATACCAATTCGTGTGTTACGAACAAAAACATATTATTATCATTCACGTTTTCATCCTGCATCAGGGTTAAAATAGAAACGATGGTCTCAACCTTATATAATTAATTTTGGATTTTGACTGAATTTATAAATCGATTTATGAATTGTATTTAAATGGAGGTTATGAGTTTATTTGAGCTCCATTTTTTTTTAAAAAATAAATTTTGTAGTAATGAATTTTTGAAGTTAAAAGGTATAAAAAAAAAATTGATTTACGTTTTATGATTGAAAATGAATTTGAAAAGGAATAATTTTTAAAGAATGGTGGAAGGGCCTATGTTACCTTTGGTTTGAAAAAGGCGAAATTAAGTGGATAAAAAAGGCAACTAACTATGGCAATCACATAGGTTCGCACGTGCAACTCTGTGAATGTAATATTCCATTTGCTCAGCCGCGTTCACACTTCACACAGTGTTCAAGATTCCACGCCTAAGCCGTTTCACACTTGGCTTGCCAGCTCAATCGGCTTCACCATCTTTTCAAATTTCAATTATAACTCTCCCCAATTATAATCTCGTCTAGCTCGTATGTTGCTTTCGTTAAGTAAGTCCTTGTTTGACGAGAAATAAAATTAGATATTTAGTAAATTTTGATAAAAATTGATTGAATATATAATTAAAAATTGGGGCTTATAAATATGTGATTAAAATTAATTGTTGATTTTTACTTAAAATTTTATCGGGGCTAAAATTTAAAATCTATTTGACAACCATTAATTTATTTTATAATTTGTTACAAGATCATTTTTCAACCACGCATTCACGTAATAAAATATTTTACACGAATACAATTTTTTTTCTATATTTTAACTACACATTCTCCTTATAATCACTATTAAAACTTTTTTATACAATAATTATCGTCAAACAGGCTCTTAAAAAAGAATATATTAATTTGAATAATAATATCTAGCACCAATGATATTGAATACAATCTATATATCAGCATGTCATATAATCTAATAAGTAAGAAATGAATCATAAGTTTTTATATTTAATTGAATTAATAATTTAATGACACAAGTGCTGCCATCTAAATCGATATTAAATACCAATGATGTTAAATAACATTTACATTACTCTATTAATTTAGTTGAGAGACGAAAACACTATTATATACACTTACATGACATTAATTTTTAAGTTGAAAATACTGGATGCATCACCTGTACGCCTCAAATGATACATTATACTCATGTTTGAACCTCGTTATCTAAAAATTTATTATCACATATTTTATCAATAAAATAATTTGGACTCTCAAAATTTTTTCACAATTTTTAATCATACATTATTCAAAAAATCACTATTATAAGGGTGTGTTTGAGTCATATTATTTTGAAAGAATGCATTTTGAAATAGTAGATTGATGGAGAATGTGTACTTGAAAAGAAGGAAAAGTTATTGATGTGATTGAAAATATTATTTTGTTGAAGAATGTGTAGTTAAAAATAAGTAGAAGAATGAGAATAAAAATTTTAATGTGGGTCAGACATGTGATTAAATAAAGAAAAAAAGGCTCAAACAGGGCCAATTCAAAGCCGACTCAAATTCAGGGGAAGCAAGTGGCGGCGACACCATCTTTGGCCCAATATAGGTGAGTGGGGCCACTGTTTGAGGCGAGGTCAAACTCTCCACCATCCGCCGTGTAAGCAGGACACCCCTGTCTTTACCCTCTTCTTCAACACCCACCCCATCTTATATATAACACCAAGCTCTCTTCAATCAAACCCTTCTCTCAAATCTATAGATACAATATACACACACAAGTTCACAAAAACAAGCAACAAGCATTGGTATATATGGGAAATTGTATAAGAAAGGAATCCTCTACACAATGGGGTGGTGAAAATTGGGGCTCCGAAACTCCATTTTCGGAACATAAAACTGAAATCCAGCCGATGAATATTGAAGAGAATAGTCTTCGTAAAGTCTCTTCTGCACTTGGAAAAGAGGTGAAAATTACAATCACGAAGAAGCAACTTGAACAAATGTTAATCAAGGCCGACATTCAAGGATTATCAGCCCATCAAATTCTGGGCCAACTGATGAACGACAGCGGTCGATTTGAGTCCCATCATCGCTCATGGACACCGGCCCTGCAAAGTATACCTGAATGAGATCAATTCAATTGAGAAGTTGAAGCAAATTGTTCCTCATTTTTGTAAATTTCAGTTTGATTCTCTCTGTTTCCTTTTTTTTTTTTTTTACCCTGAATTTTGTTTTTGTAGGAACGATTTGTTTCATCTGATTCTCAGTTCATGAGTTGTATATAATGTATATTTAAGAGCTTGGCTAATCTGATTCGGCTTCAACCACAAGAAACTTTAAGCATATTTTCATGAAAATTTAACTTATTCAACATGTTTGTGGATAAGATAAAGTGATTACTATTTTTTAAGCTTAGCAAAAAATAGATTTATAATTCTTATTTTATTTTTAAGTACTTGTACATTTTTTAAGGGTAATTGACAAAAAACATCCTCTAGTTTGTATTCATTGCTCAAATTGTTTCTATCATTTTACTTTTGACATTTGAGCTTTTAGATCAATCATTTTTTACGTAAATCATCCTGACTTCTCATTCAATCTATTTGCTCCACCAGATGGTCACGTGCAGTCCACTATTTGACCATCTTTTTCTTAGAAATTCGAGGTTTGACATGCCGAAGCAAAATTTGAGATTTGCAACTCAATACAAATCTCGAGTTTTGAATGATATTTCGAATTTATCCCGACGAGTTGTAGCAATATAATAGAAGTCTAGAGTTTATTGGACAAATTTCGAGTTTTCTATGTAAAAGTTGAGCGTGTTGTGTAAATATCGAATTTTTTGTGCAAATTTCGAGTTTGCTAAGCAAAAGTTGAGTATATTGGACAACTATTAAGTTTTCTGTTCAAATCTCGAGTTTTTTATGCAAAAGTTGAGTATTCTGGACAAATCCCTAACCTATTCTATGCAAAAGTTGAGTTTTAGTGAAAAATACAGAAGAGACATTAGGTTGATTTATTAAATAACGAAAATTATATTCGAATTTAGAGAGAAATAGAACCGTTGGAAACTAAAAAAGGGCACCAGCTCTTTTGATTTTTTTTAAACAACTTTGCCAACTGAGTCGGTCCTCATGGATCGTCGGCTGGACAATCAATCTCAACACGATGTCTTTATTGTGACGGACCAATTTGTGAGTCAGACCAGTCGATATTCAATTAGTTTTTTTAGCGAAGTGAGTCATCCAAACAAGAGTAACTCAAACATATTTTGACACCACTATATTAATCGTATTTGTCTTATTCTTATACTCTTTCTCAAACACACCCTTTAGGCACTCCTACTACTCTATTTCCTTAATTGAACATAAGACAAATGTGCATCTGGTATTTGAATTCAATTTGGGAGCCTAAAATTGCTTCTAATTTGGTGTACAATGAAATCCCCCACATATGTGGGCTACATATGGGATTCAAACTTTGAAATTCAAATTTCTTATGGGCATTGGGACAACACAAATGGTAAATGAAAACCTGGTCCATCCTTATCAATTAAACCTTAATTTTTCTTCAACCTAATGAGTCAATTTAGAATGGTATGAAATCATTGTTACAAAGAGTATAAATTTGACATACTAATTAGTTACACATTTGATTATTATAACTTATATTAATTGTTTCTAATTAACGGAAGAGTCACAAAACGATCTCCACTTCTAATTATTTAACATGATCTAACGTTATCACTATTTTGAGTTAGCCTAACACCTAATAATAAACTTATATATTTGTTATACATAATCAAATTCAAGCTCGAGTAAATTAAAAATGAATAATATTATCATTTCACGTTTCAAAAATATCACTAACCTCATTTATTCTAAATTTGATTATTACATATATTTCTTGACCATTTTTTGAGCAATATATTATAAAAAATGAGGTCAATATACCTAAAATATCCTTACAAAGGAAAAGATGAAATTTTATACGATTTGTTGCAAATTTAAATTTTTCAAAGTGAACTACAAGAATACAAATTGACTTCGTGTCATCATATAAATTTACTTATTTCGTTTTAAAATATTGACATGATTAATATGTCACATTAACATAGCATTCTATTATATAACATGGTCATTTTTAATTAAAAATTTGAAGGTGTATAATGTTTTGTTGAACTAACTTGTATCTTTTTAAAGCTAAATCTTACGTGAATAGGAAAAAGGTACATTTTTATATTTAGCATCTCGTTTTAGTTTATAAATTTATGAATATGAAATTTTTACAGATAAAAAGTTTGCATTTGTTAATATTTAAAGTATAAGACTGCTGAATTGTTCCCTTAAATCCTTTTATATGTGTAGATTTTACAATCTTTTCAAGCATTTGAGAGTATGTATATTATGATGAAACAAACAGATGCTTCAAGTTTTAGAATAGTGAAGGATTATGAATTAGAATGGTAAAAAAGATGAAGTCATTGCTTTTCAAGTTCGATGTTTTCTCTGTCGTCGGGACTTAAATAGTTCGATAGTGAAATTGAAGCTGATAGAGTGTCGCTGTTACATTCGAGTTATCTTCTTAAATTATTATGACATGATTCTAATTTCTAACTAATATAATGATGGTGATAATTTTCAGAAAATGATGGTTATCGAAAGGCTTCTGTCTGTGATTTGGTTTATCCCATAACATTGCAGGGTTTTGATTTAATTTATTTTCACCGAAGGCTTCTGTCTGTGATTTGGTTTATCCCATAACATTGCAGGGGTTTGATTTAATTTATTTTCACCGACTCTCTACATCGTCTGTTTTTTAAAAGCATGATACCTCCTGAGAGATATTAATCACTAATCAGATTTCCTTGCTTCTTTTCCACGTTTCCAACTGAATGCCATCTAATATTGCTTCTAATCCAAACCATTGGTGCCTTTTTTCCCATGCGTGATAGCTCAAAGGATGCAGCTTGCTAGTGTATACAAGGGAGAAGCAGAGAAGATTTTCCAGGTCAAGAAAGCGGAAGCTGATGCTGAAGCCAAATATCTTGGTGGAGTCGGGGTTGCTAGACAGCGACAGGCAATTACAGATGGCTTGAGAGAGAACATCTTGAACTTCTCCCACAAGGTTGAAGGCACCTCTGCTAAGGAGGTGATGGATCTTATCATGATCACCCAGTATTTCGACACAATTAAAGACCTTGGAAATGGTTCCAAGAACACGACAGTTTTCATACCCCATGGTCCAGGTCATGTCCGGGATATTGGCGATCAGATACGCAATGGCTTGATGGAGGCTGCAAGTGCTCAGGTCAATGTTGATTAACTTTGCCAGTTTTGGTTAATATATTTTACACTGATGTCTCTACGAGTGTACATGAACGTGTTTTGAGTTTGTTGGAGTATGAACATAGAATTCGTGGGATGAATGATTATAGGCAATATCAAAATTGTGCTTCTTTTTTTTTTTTTTCCTGATGGATACTTTCTTTCTTTCTTTCTTTCTCGCTTTCATGGCTGTGGCTAAAATATGATTTCTGATCTGTGTTTCTGCTGACGAATGAGTTTAACATACTGAATTCTATGATATAGTAATTGCAAATACGTCAAGCATTGGAACGCATTGCAGTGTTCTTGTCGAAACTTATTGTGAATGAGCTGTGGGATAATGTCGTATTACTGATTCTCACAGTAATTTTGAGGAGTTGTAACAATAGACAACTAAATTTTATCATTTTTTTTTTTTTTGAGGAGTGTAACGATAGACAACTAAATTTTATCATTTTTTATCATTTTTTGTCCAATCTCGTAGAGTCACTCTGTCGAAAGAAAGTGTAGAAAATTCATGAAAATTTTGTTTTCTTATGGCAAAACTAAAATATTTTGTTCAATTTCTGTGACATAGTTAAATTTTGTTTTCTTATGGCAAAACTAAAATATTTTGTTCAATTTCTGTGACATAGTTACAGCTTAAAAGAAAATTCAATAGTAAGTGCTATGAAATGATGAATTTATACAGTAATAGGGTTTGATGCTTCAGAAGAGGCTCTTTTGTAAGATCCTAGATTCAGGGGTAGATTCAGCACCTGATCAGCCCTGACGGCCACCCGTGATGGGTCCATCGGGACCTTGAAGGTCCGCCGGGAAGAATGGAGCAAGCAGCCAACGGTGAAGTTCTGTTTTTTTTTTTTTTTCCGTTTTTCCTCTTGGTTTGGCCGTTTGGTTTGGTTCAATGGTTTGGGCCATTTTTTGATATGTCAAGGCCCGATGAATTGAGCCAATTTACAATCCATTTGTCACAATTAAAATCAAATTCATTCCTTGATTAATCCTCCAATTCAGAGCCCTAATAATCAAACCTGAAACCATGACCGGTGATTGCGAAACTTCAGTTGGCAAGTTCATCGTTGCCTGCCTGCTGTGCCTTGGGTCTCTGCCTCTCCGGTCGTCCGGCATGACGTCCAGGCTCCAACCTCCAACTTCGGCGTTTCGCATTGCTGCCTGCCTACGTTTCGCCTCCAGTGAGTTCGCTGCTCCTGCTCTCCTCTCTTTTTTCCCTTTTTTTTTTTGTTAATTAATTTGTTTGATTTGTTAATTGTTATATATGTTTTATAATTTATAAATTATGTTTCGCAGTTTAGGGTTTAGGAATTTGTTTATGATTTGTGAATTGAGCTTAGAATTTAGATTTTGAATTTTGTGAATTTGAAACTTAGGGATTTTGTGAATTCGAGAATCTAAAAATATTGTGTAGATTGTTGTCGAATGTTAAGATTTATGATTTATGAAAATTGTGAATTTGAGAATATTATCTGATATGCGTTAATGAATAATGACAATGACAAATTGGATATTTGCGTTAATGAATAATTTGAGTTATAATTTTGATTTGTGAATTGTGATTGAGAATTTAGATTTTTGGGAAATTGGGAATAAGTGAAAAAAATTAATGGATAAGATGTTGGGCTCAATTAAATTACGTGTAGATTATTTTTTAAACAATTTTAATTAAAAAATAAAATGGGACATTTTGCAGACTATGGAGCGATTTTTCAACCGAAACGAAAGTCCATACCTAATTCTCCTTCGTCTAGTTGTGCATCTAGTCCCGCCATTGATTCTCGTCGAGCATAAGTTATTTAATTTTTAATATTATTTAATTAAATATTAATAAATGATTTCGTTCTTACAATCGCTGATTGTTAACGCTGACTGGTCAACGTCCGTCCGAACTGAGCTGCAAAGTTTAGTCCGCCACTACCTACATTGGATATCCATTGTCGGAAGTTGAAGAGGAATGGGATTCTTTTATTATTTAATTTATAGGACAACAAGACCTCTATTTTCGGTGACTGTACAACGTCACTTAACTTTCACCCTAGCGGTAAATGAGTACAGGAAAAATGTTTTAAAAAATACACTTGGCATGTTTTCATTGGAAGAGAGAAAAAAAAAAAAGACAACAGGTGAATATGGTGCTGCCACATCAGTACCTTTTTTTTTTTTTTTGGCCCTTTTCCTGGCCAAGAATCCTGTACCTGCAGCTTTTTTCCTAACGGTAATTAGAATTGTGTTAGCTAACTTCATTGGACAGCAACAAGACCATTTAATTTCACTTCATCTGTAGTTGAGACGATTTTAGATATGGAAAAAATCTCCACCGGTTAAATGAATTTTGAGAAAAGAATTTTGGGTTTTGATTTACATGAAAAAATGTGGAAATTATTCATTTATTTTGATAAATTGATTAGATGGAGTTGATGTGTTAAAATTTGATGACTACATAAAGAAATGATGAATTAGTTATGTATCCTCGAGACGGTCACATACAGCGTTTTGAGGAGGGAGGTTCCATTCTCTTAGACCCGTGTACGAAGATGTATAACATGTCTACTAAGTCGGGAACGACGATGATGGTCCCAGCTGTAAGTGTTATATCATATATCCAATCAATTTTGGATATAAACACTTTATATATATATAATTGATACATAATTTTGGCTAGATCTATTATTTAATTAAATTAATAAATTAAATAATAGAAATTGTAGATTGAAGTTTTGGTGATTTATTAATTACAAGGAATTGTGATTGTGAGATACAAATTATAAATGAATGAATCTTAAATCGTCTATGGTCGAAGTAATAACGAGATACGAATATCGTTATTACAGATAGACCATCACGTGTGGCATTCTTACTTGTGAAGTAAGTAGTCGATCTCACAAGTTAAAGTGTGATGACACTTGAATGAACACGTTGATATTTTGTTATAGAACAAAACATTGGAGACCCAGTGAGAAATTCCATATGGATAACTATATGAGTGTTAGTGGTTAATCTCTAACGTTCGGTAGTGGAATTGGTCCTTTGACTTGAGGTCATCATAGTACCTTATATGAGGATAGTCATACTTTGGTGATGTTGGATGTTGCTCTGCCATGGGTCGCTAAT
>CAIGRB010076116.1:0-112057 GCA_903798255.1 Fraxinus quadrangulata
GCTCCATTCATGCCCAACCATCGTACACAGGAAACAGCTGCCTCGGCCTGGGTACGAAACCCTAGTAAGGCAACCTATCTAGCATGCTCGATTGAGTTGTCAAAAAGCCTCTACTTGAGAGCAGGACTAGAACATGGTTTTCCCTGGTCCTATTATTTATTTCTATCATTCTGCTCTGTACCGGAGCGACAATCCCAGAAAAATCAGTAAATTTCATTTTACCATCTACCTGGTTAGAATGGCAACAAAGGAGTTAGAAAAATGCTAACACATAGTTATACCTCTTCATCATTCTCCGATACAATTTCTTTTTCCTTTTGTTCATCATCTTCACTAATTGCCAGCGTCTCCGAACTACATAACTCCTGAAACTTGCTCTGGTCACCATCTTTCGTGGCCTGAATCAAACTATCCATTAATTCAGGCTTTAGATCTCGAAGCAATCTTCCTAGTACGGAGGTGGAAGATGTTATTCACATGTCATTGTTAGAATACATCATATCATATCTACATATTGTAAAGAGCATCAAGAATGCTTGCTAGTTCCATGGAGTAAATTAAACTATGTGGTGAATAAGAATTAAAATATCTGGCATGTAAAATCCACCAAATACTGTAACACGAGGTAGTTAGAGGAGAAATATTACAACCACTGGTACTACCAAGAGAACACCACTGTTGAACAAGACATCTACTAATTAATAATCAGTACATAGATATCACTGACCTTTTAATTTTTTTATTGCTTAATCCACCAAAGAGGAAGAGACAATAAGTGTATTATTTGTCACTTCTGACGAGAACATAACCCAGGATCTTTCAGTCATTGGGACTCAATCTTACCACTTGAGCTAGTCCTTATTAGCAGATCAGTGACTTGGGATTAAGCCCATGTTTGGCATTCATTTTCTAAAACTCATTTTTTCTCAAATTCATTTTCAACCATAAATTGGCTCATAATTTTTATCGATTTTTCAACCATACATTTCATCAATTTTTTTTATCAAAATTATCAAAATCGACTAAAAACTTGATTTTTAGCAAAACCAAATAGGGGCTAAATTTAACTCAAGCATGATGTACTAAAATTACAGCTTCAAAAATCAAATTGAGACGAATAACCTAGCCAATGAAAATCAATCATATATTTGCCTAGGGATTTCCATACAAGAACGCATGCATTTCTTTCTCAACAATTCTATTCAACTAGTTCAAAGAAACTTTATCTCTTGAGGTTCTGGCATTAGGATCTATTTCTAGAAGATATTCCCTCATCTAAAGCTTCTTACATAAAAAAAAAAAAAAAAGCCAGGTATGAACACAACACACACAGATTTGTACCTCTTAATTTGGTTTCCTCCATGATTCCATTAACTATCCATGTATTAACATCGCAATTATTTCTATCTTAAAATATATTCTAAATCACGAAGCCCAAATGTGTGTGATTTTTATCTTTGGCTACAATGCTACAATTTGATTTTAGATAAAGATTATCCGAATATTCAATAATGATGCATATACATAAAAGGAAGGAACTTACAACAACAACAAACTGAGCCTTACTCCGAATACAACTGAGTTTATATAATGAATAAAATAGATCATTTAACAATGCTCCAATTTCAATGGAGCTCAATGTAAAGACTGCGTCTCAAAACTAATATTTAACATTTGAAATGTGCATTTTGATAACAAAAATTTCCAAGCATACACATAAATTTATAACCCTACCTCATTTTGCATGAATTCCTCGAGCATATAGAAACTTCTTTTTGACAACATTGTTAAAATTCATAATCACACATCACTCCCAAACTTGTTTGATACTAGAAACCAGCTTCTTAATGATAAAGATTGTCACTCCATAAATTTGTCATTGATTTAACCCCAGTGTATTCTTTATAACTTATAACTCCACCTTCTAAGCTTGTTATGCTTCTGAAACTAATATTTAACTTATTATCTTCACTTGGCTACAAAACACCATGACAGTTGACATTAAAACTAGCACACTCTATGCGGAGACAACACACCAACTTTGGCTAGAATTGGAGCAACGCCTGGCTCAGCAAAATGCCTCAGAATTGAAGTCAAGCAAGGAATAACAACATTGATGCAGGGGTAGGATTCTGTCAGCACATATTTTTCAAACCTCAAGACATTACTTGATGAACTCATGAACTATGAGTCAATTCCTAATTACACTTGTGGAGGTCTGCAAACCGTGATTAGTAACCAAGAAAGGGACTGGGTGATGAAGTTTCTTATGGGGCTGAATGATTCTTACAAAAGCATTAAGGCTCAGATTCTATTGATAAAGCCTTTTCCCAATTTGAATGGGGTATATTCTATCATACAGCATGAGGAGAAGAGGAGAGACATCTCTGTTGATGTGCCTATTTCTGATGGAATGGCAATGATGGTAAGAAGAAATATCCTGAGGGAATCAGAGAAGAAAGACCTTAGGTCTCAAAGCAAATACTTCTGCACATTTTGAAAGAATTCTGGTCATTCATTTGAGAGGTGTTTTAAGGCCAACAAGGATAAGCCAATGTGCACACATTGCCAGATGCCATGTCACACCATCAACAATTGCTTTATGATCCATGGCTATCCCCAGGTCACAAATTCTATGGAAAGATGAAGGAAAATGATGTTGTTACTGATCAAAGTACAGATGCTATAAGGACTACATAGGAACAAGTCTGTGACGGGAACCAAGTTGCTTTAACCCAAGAGCGGTACACTCAACTGATGGCTTTGCTCAAACCACCAATCAACCATTCACACTCTCTTTCTGCCAGCCATGTTTCGAATTCTCCTTCCACCAAACACAGTGATGCACTCAAAGTATCTGGTACTTATATATGCTTGTCTGCTCATAATGATGAAGATAGAATGACTCCATCTATTCCTTGGATCATAGATACTGGAGCTATCGACCATATGGTCTGCTCCATCTCATCCCTTACAGAAATAAAATCTGAGGTTTCACATCCCATTAGACTGCCTAATGGAGATGCCACTATTGCTACTCACATAGGAAATGTTAGAATTACAGAAAATTTGTACCTTCATGATGTTCTCTTTGTTCCATCATTCTCACTTAACCTGATATCTGCTAGGAAACTTGCTAAGACATCAAACTGTTGCCTTATTTTTTCATCTGATTCATCTTTTATACAGGACCTTTCCACTTGGAAGACGATTAGTCTGGGTGAAGTGAGGCAAGGCTTATATCATTTAGTGCAAAATAAGGACTCACCAACAAAATCACCATGTATACTGCTACTAATCAAGAAGTCTATGACCTGTGGCACTTCAGATTGGGCCATCCCTCAGATCCCAGGTTGCATTTGATCAACCTGCATCAAAATTCCAATCTCAAACACACCACGAAACCCTGTCCTATCTGTCCCTTAGCTAAACTTCATAGGAAGCTCTTCAATACTAGTTATCACAGGTCAGAAAAGTGCTTTGATTTAATTCACTGTGACCTATGGCGACCTTGTACTGATGTTTCTTATGAAGGATCAAAATATTTTCTCACTATTGTTGATAATCACAGTCGATGCACTTGGGTCTATTTGCTGAAATTAAAATCTGATGCTTCAACTTCTTTGCAAAGTTTCTATACTATGATTGAAACACAATTTTGTTCCCAAATCAAAGTAGTTAGGACTGATAATGGAGGAGAATTTGACTTAAGACAATTCTATTCTAACAATGGAATAATACACTAGACATCATGCGTTGAAACTCCTCAACAAAATGTTGTGGTTGAGAGAAAGCACCAGCATATATTGAATGTAGCCAGAGCACTAAAATTTCAAAGTGGACTGCCTATGAAATATTGGAGTGACTTTGTTCTAACTGCTGTGTTTTTGATAAATAGAACTCCTACACTTATTCTGGATAACAAAACTCCCTTTGAAATCCTTTTCAAAAATAAACCTGCATATGCTAATCTCAGAGTTTTCCGGTGCTTGGCATTTGCCACCATACTCACACACAATAGGCACAAATTTGACTCAAGGGGAAGGAAGTGTGTCTTTTTGGGATATCCCTTTGGAACCAAGGGATACAAATTGCTTGATTTAGAGACTAACAAGATTTTTATATCAAGAAATGTCAAGTTCTATGAGGATAATTTTCCTTTCAAAGACTACAAAGATCAAGACTATGTTGATAATTCAAATCTCAATCATAAATTGCCTACCCATACTCAATTATCCTATACAGAGCCTGTCAATGTCAACTTAGATTATCCTCCTCTTTTCAATCCTCAATTGCCAGTAGAATCAGATCAAGAGACTGACCAAAACATAGAAATCTCAGAAAGTGATCAGCCTAATCTTGAACCTGCAGCTCAACCTGAATTTCCCAATGGTTCCTATGTTCCTCAAAGGTCTGAAAGAAGCAGGAGAACACCCACTTATTTGCAAGATTTCATTTGCCAACAAGCTGCATCACTCACCCACTCTCAAACGTCTGATAAGAAGAAAGGGGATGTGACTTCAGGTACTCCTTTTCCCTTATGTGCAACAGTCTCATATCATAAATTGTCTAATCATCATAATGCTTTTGCATCATCCATTCTTACACATTCTGAACCAAGTACTTATCAAGAAGCTGTCAAAGATCCTGAGTGGTGCAAAGCTATAAAGGATGAGATATATGCTCTTAAGTTAAATAAAACCTGGACTGTGACTGATTTGCTATCTGGGAAAGTTCCTATAGGATGCAGGTGTGTTTACAAGATCAAATTTAATGCAGATGGAACCATTAAAAGGTATAAAGCAAGGCTCGTGGCAATAGGATATACTCAGTTAGAGGGAGTTGATTATCACGAGACATTCTCCCCTGTGGCGAAGTTGGTGACAGTAAGAACATTAATAGCTATAGCAGCAGCAAAAAGATGGTATTTACATCAATTTGATGTAAATAATGCATTTTTACATGGAAGCCTAGAAGAGGAGGTGTATATAGAGATTTCCCCTGGGTACTCTGCTGATCAGACTTCAGACTTTCACAACAATGGAGCGTTAAAGATTTGCAAACTCAACAAGAGTTTGTATGGCTTGAAGCAAGCGTCTCGCCAGTGGTACTCCAAGCTGTCAATTTGCATCATTGAACAAGGGTTCCAACAATCTAAAGTAGATTATAGTTTCTTCACCAAAAGCACGAGTGATTCCTTCACTGCTATACTAGTTTATGTTGATGACATAATAATAGCGGGAAGTAATGTGAAAATAATTGATTCCCTTAAGGATCTTCTTGACGAGATGTTCAAAATTAAAGATCTAGGAAATCTGAAATACTTTCTTGGAATAGAGGTGGCTAGATCGACTAAAGCTAATCAAATCTGTCAAAGTATATATGCACGGGACATTCTATCAGATTTAGGAACGATTGGGGTTACTCCAGCCAAGATTCCATTTGATCAAAATGTTAAATTGTCCAAAGATGAAGGGGAGGTACTCTCTGATCCAGCTTCATACAGGAGACTTGTAGGCAGGCTGCTTTATCTGACCATCACTAGGCCTGATTTGTCGTATTCAATACACTTGCTAAGTCAGTATATGCAAACTCCTAGAACATCACATATGAATGCTGCACACAAGATACTTAGGAACATCAAGAAAGCACCAGACTTAGGACTATTTTTCTCTTCAACTTCAGATTTGCAACTTAGAGCCTATACTGATTCAGACTGGGGAGCATGTCCAGATTCTAGAAGGTCGATAACAAGTTATTGTATTTTCATTGGGTCTTCACTGATATCTTGAAAGTCCAAGAAGCAAAATACCATCTCTATGTCGTCTGCTGAAGCAGAATACAGAGCAATGACAGCCACTTGTTGTGAGTTAACTTGGCTTAGATAGATCCTTGATGACTTGCAAATCTCACATTCACAAGCGGCTGTACACATTGCAGCCAATCCGGTATTTCATGAGAGGACCAAGCATATTGAATTGGATTGCCATTTAGTTTAAGATAAAATACAAGAAGGAAGTGTTATTACAAGGCATGTGAGAACTGGTTTACAAATTGCTGATATTTTTACTAAGCCCCTATGTTTTGCTGTGTTCCATTCACATTTGTCCAAGATGAGAGTAGATGACATCTACTCTCCACCTTGAGGGAGGCTGTTGGAGATCAAATCGTGAAGCTAGAGATGCTAGAAGAATGTGGAAGTTGCTGGAATGAAAGGAGTGCTGCCACTAAGCTGAAGGAAGTTGAGATTGATTCCATTTTAGTTATATGTAACAACATTTTGTTATTGTCACATAAGCAATGCTGTTGTAATTTTGTGTATTTATACACTTGTAATTTTCTTCATTTTATAATAAATAAGAGGTTCACATTGCAGAAGATTTTCTCTGGTCATTTAGTCTATCTCAATCTCAATTACACTCCTCGATTAATTTGTTTCAGACCCTTCTTGCTCAAGCATCACCTCATTCACATCTGGGATGATATTGAGAAATACGAGGACGACGACAAGTAAGAAAATGATTTAGCTAAGCTCCAGCATGGATCATGACTTGGAAGTAAAATCAAGAAATACTCTTTTAAGGGATTGAAGCTTCTGAAACAAAGTTGTGAATTCAATTTTGCTGATATGTTAAACGACGCTTATAATTCCTCATATTAGTATAGAATGTATATATGGCTTGAAAATTGATTATCTTATAAATAAAGATATTTTTCTTGTAATAGTGAAATTAATTCTTCTAAACTTTTTTTTTAATCAATAATTTCATTTCCTGGCATTGGCAATTAAACACACATACACTACTATCGAGTGAAAAATCATTTCAAATCTCAAAATAATAATCTTCTTCAGCTCAATTCGAAATTTAGATAAAATTATTATATCTTGTATACATAGTTGTGAATTGTCGCTCCATCCCCAAGATCTCAATCGATTACCAACATCCTCTACCCAACCATCTATTTCTTCCACTTTCGAGAAAGACGTACAATTTTGGGATGCGGGCAAAGATGGAGAAAATGTGATTGAAAGGAGTACATATTAATGTATTTTATTAAAATAAATTGTACAATAAGTTTTAACCTAAACATTGATTTTTTATTTTTTATTTTTTTTACTCAAAGCTTACAATATTCATCAATTGCTACAAATTTAAAATGTTAGGACCTAGATGTCAAAAATATTAATGCAGAGTTCAAATGTTATAATATACAAAAGTTGAGAGCTCCATTGTAATAGCGTAAAAATTAAGAATCCACGTTACAAAGACTGGACTTCAGATGTGAAAATCAAAGAAAAGAGGAGACAGAGCTGCAGATCCCAAACAGCAGTGACCAGTGACCGCTCCGGTGATCCAACACTGCTGGTGAAAAATTTGCATTTTCAGGTAATTTTGCATTTTCAGGTAATTTTCATAAAGAAACTAAGGAAACAAAATCTGTCCTTCGGATCGATCAATTCGACTCCAATTTTCAGGTAATTTTGCATTTTTTTTCTTACTTCTTTTTTCGATTTATTACAGCGTCCTTGGTCTCATTTCAGATCTGATATGGCCAAAAACTTATTCATTGCATGTAATCTGTAATTTTACATATAATGCTTGGAATGGTTTTCTTCTTTTGACTGCGTTTGAATTCATTTTCTCGATCATTCCGCATCTTTGATTTGTTTTGGTGGATTGTAGTGTGTGTATGTATGTATTAAGATTTATGGATCTGTATGATGAGAACGCTAGTTTTTTCCTTGTTTATTTTTGGTTCAGAATCCATATGCATGTTATGGTGTAAGGTAGGTCTGTTTCTTCGCTTGCTATGGACTTATTGAATTGTTTTCGTTCATGTAATTGAACTTTCTTTTATCTTAGTAGTTTGAAATTAGAATACGGATTTGTATTGCAGAAAAAAGATATTAGTTTTTGCTCGAATGAGAAGTAGGAAAATACACTGAATTTTCAGTAAGGGCTATATTTCTTTAATGTTTCAAATATACCTAAAAATTCCGCATTTTGTTTCTTCATTTTTCTAGAGTATTTATTAATGATCCGAAATATTGCAGACTCTACATAAGTAATCCTACAAGGAATTACTATATTGGAAAATGACATTTTCACTCACATCACATTCTCAGCACTTTTTATGTCATTGTATGATGTGAATTCAGATCAACGGATGAACTAGGTGGAACATCACCATACATTCAATCAATTTTCTCTAGTAGAGTGATTTGTTTTCATAATTTTTTTAGTCTGTATTGATTGAATAGTTTGAATTCTCCACGTGACTAGGTACCAATTGAAAAATGGAAAAATCATGCTCTTTGCTGGTACACTTTGACAAGGGCACTCCAGCCCTTGCCAATGAGATTAAGGAGGCACTTGAAGGAAATGACATTCCTGCTAAGATCGATGCCATGAAAAATGCAGTCATGCTTCTGCTAAATGGTGAAACCCTCCCTCAGCTCTTCATTACTATAGTTAGATACGTGTTACCCTCTGAAGACCACACTGTTCAGAAATTGCTGTTGTTATATTTGGAGATCATCGACAAGACTGATGGCAAAGGTCGTGTATTGCCTGAAATGATCTTGATCTGCCAGAATCTCAGGAATAATCTTCAGCACCCAAATGAATACATCCGAGGTGTCACACTGAGGTTCCTTTGCCGGCTGAACGAGGTGGAGATCATTGAGCCTTTGATACCCTCCATTATATCTAACTTGGAACATCGTCACCCTTATGTTAGGAAAAATGCAATTCTTGCTGTGATGTCAATTTACAAGCTCCCACAGGGCGAGCAGCTCTTGGTTGATGCACCGGAGACTATTGAGAGGTTTCTTTCGACGGAGCAGGATCCATCAGCTAAGAGGAATGCCTTTCTGATGCTTTTCAATTGTGCTCAGGATCGTGCTATAAATTACCTTTTGACCAATGTTGACAGAGTAGGTGGCTGGGGGGAACTAATGCAGATGGTTGTCTTGGAGTTGATCCGGAAAGTTTGTAGGATGAACAAAGGAGAAAAAGGGAAATATATAAAGATAATTATATCGCTCCTGAATGCGCCTTCAGCTGCTGTTGTCTATGAATGTGCTGGAACCCTTGTTTCTTTGTCTTCTGCTCCTACGGCTATTAGAGCTGCAGCTAGTACATATTGCCAGCTTCTTCTCTCTCAGAGTGACAATAATGTTAAGCTCATTGTGCTTGATCGTCTGAATGAACTTAAATCCTCCCACAGAGATATTATGGTTGACATGATCATGGATGTACTGAGGGCACTATCAAGCCCAAACCTTGACATCCAAAGGAAAACTATTGATATTGTTCTCGAACTGATCACACCTCGAAATGTCAATGAGGTAGTTCTTACTTTGAAGAAGGAAGTTATGAAAACTCAGAGCGGGGAACTTGAGAAGAATGGGGAGTATCGCCAAATTCTTATCCAAGCCATCCATTCTTGTGCGATAAAATTCCCTGAAGTTGCAAGCACAGTGGTCCATCTATTGATGGATTTCTTGGGAGACAACAATGTAGCTTCTGCTATGGATGTTGTCATTTTTGTGCGAGAGATAATTGAAACCAACCCGAAATTAAGAGTTTCCATTGTTACCAGGCTTTTGGATACATTTTATCAGATCCGAGCTGCAAGAGTTTGTTCCTGTTCACTTTGGATCATTGGAGAGTATTGCCTCTCACTTTCTGAAGTTGAGAGTGGCATTTCAACTATAAAGCAGTGCCTCGGAGACCTACCCTTTTTTTCGGTTTCTGAAGAAGAGGAAGCTGCTGATTCTACCAAGAAACCCCAGCTAACAAACTCCACTACCATTTCATCTAGAAGACCAGCCATCCTTGCTGATGGGACTTATGCTACTCAAAGTGCTGCCTCTGAAACTGCTTTCTCCCCTCCAACTGTAGTTCAAGGATCTTTGGCAACTGGAAATTTGAGGTCCCTTCTTCTTGCTGGCGATTTTTTTCTTGGGGCAGTTGTTGCCTGCACACTAACGAAGCTTGTATTGAGATTAGAAGAGGTTCAACCTTCAAAGGTTGAAGTGAACAAAGCATCAACCAGTGCATTACTGATCATGGTGTCGATTCTACAGCTAGGGCAATCTTCAGTTCTCCCTCACCCAATTGACAATGATTCTTATCACAGGATTGCTCTTTGCATAAGATTGCTGTGCAACACAGGGGATGCTGTCAGGACAATCTGGTTGAAGTCTTGCCATGAGAGTTTTGTTCAAATGCTTTTAGATAAACAGTTACGTGAAACTGAGGAAATTAAAGCGAAGGCTCAGATTTCTCATTTGCAGCCTGATGACCTTATTGACTTCTACCATTTGAAGAGCAGGAAGGTAAGAATATTGCATTTCCTAACTCTTTGCATACTTGTCATTTTAGATTGTAATCTGAACGTTTCTCTGTCTTTCAACCAAATTCTGGTTTTGCATGCCATACTGGCCTGAGTCAGGGGTGGATCTAGGGGGTGGGCACCCAACCCCAACCCCACCCCCAAAAACAAAAACAAAAACAAAAAATAAATAATTGCAATCCATTTTATCAAGCTCGTTTGCAGGTCAATTCTGGATTATAATTCACAAATCTTACGAAAGGTTCTTGATATCATTTTGAAGTACTCAAGGTGTACTTCTTAACGTGCCGTTCAAGTAGCAAAATCGCTAAATGATGATGTCACAATAGTGAGTTAAAATGATTGCATGAAATGAGTTTATTAAATCTAATTCATGGCCGTTACCTATTTTGGCTTATTTCGGGCTATATTTTTGATTGTTGGTATTGTTTTGCAGAACTTGCGACGAACTATACAACGCATATTTCAAAATGAAAAATCATTAAATGGTGGACTTAAAATAGCTAGCATAAGATGGCTACCTGAAAATGGGTTTAATAATTCTATTTTAAATGAATGTATGTATTGTATTAAATATGCAAATTTAAGGATAAGGTTCACTGTGCCCCCATTTTCATCTTTTCATTTCTCTCGTACGTCCTCTGTAAAAAAAGAAAATTGCAAGCCCCCAAGTTGATTAATCCGTGTTCCGTCCCTGGCCTAAGCTGTCTCGCTCTATCTGATATTATGGATTTATTCTTGTGTCACCGTGTCCATTGTAGGATCATGCTAGCCTTGGCCAACTTTATTCATTGTCTAATTATTTATTTGCATGCAACTTTGTGGAGGGACAGGTTTAAAATTCACAAGAAACCTTTAATATTGTTTGAAGGGCAGTGCAGTTGGGATGGAGACATTTTATATTGAGAACCAATGTATTAAGTGGATGTTTGTTCATGCTGAGGGTTATACAAAACAACTAATAAAAATCTTGTTAGATTTGTAAAATTGTTGTAAAAAAAATTGTATTTTGTTTAGTTTAATTAGCTTTTACTTTAATTTTTATTTGTGATATCTACTTTTTTGGGCCTGTGTATCAAGTTGTCAAATGTGATGTAAGCATCATGTTACACATTGGGGCCAATTAATTTTACTTACTTTGGAGGTTTGGTCTTACCAATTTTTAAGTGCTTGTGATTATAATTTACCATTTCATGACCATGAGAGCATATATTGCAAGGAACTTCTAAAATGTGCCCAAAAGTATCGTAGTCACTCTATTGTAAGTGTTCAGAATTCATCAATTTCTCTTGAGAAGATCATGATTCTGATCTCTCTTTGATTGGTTGTATATCATGCATGTAGTATACACAATGTATAAACAGTTTATTCATTTACACGTTGTTGCCTTTGCTTCAGGGCATGAGCCAGCTGGAGTTGGAAGATGAGGTTCAAGATGATTTGAAACGTGCTACTGGGGAGTTTGTTAAGGATGTGGATGATGCTAATAAGCTAAACCGTATCGTTCAACTGACAGGATTTAGTGACCCAGTTTATGCTGAAGCTTGTGTGACAGTTCATCAATATGATATTGTTCTGGACGTTACAGTTATTAATAGAACCAAGCAGACCCTTCAGAATTTGTGCTTGGAGCTGGCTACAATGGGCGATCTTAAACTTGTTGAGCGACCACAGAATTATACTTTGGCACCTGAGTCAAGCAAGCAAATAAAAGCAAATATTAAGGTGTCCTCTACTGAGACAGGAGTCATATTTGGAAACATTGTTTACGAGACCTCAAATGTACTTGAGCGGGCTGTTGTGGTCCTCAATGATATTCATATTGATATTATGGACTACATCTCTCCTGCTGTGTGTGGTGATGCTGCTTTCAAAACCATGTGGGCAGAATTTGAGTGGGAAAACAAGGTACAACAGTCACTTAAGTCCTGATGTCATTGATATTTTTTTTTTTTTTTGTTAAGACACCAGCTATATTCCCTCTGATTTTTGCATTGCTCTGGTAAGGAAACACTGTATGGTGATGACTTCACAGAAGCAACTAGGATATCCACAATTGGATTTTCTGATAAATTCCTACCCAGTGCTTCCTTATTCTCTGCTGGTCAATTTTAAACTGTTCATTATCCATGTATTCTTTGAAAGTTAGTTTGTCTGATCTCTAATAATTTAGTTTCATATTTCCTTTGTGTAAACCCAAACTTTGGCTGGAGTGTTACTTAATCGAGTTTGATCAGCGTCGGCTGGTTTTCCTTTTCTCTATTTGGAGAAGGAAGCTCTTGAAGATATTACATTCTTCTTTCCTCTGCTTATTTGAAACCGAAGAGATGATTTAGATGGTTTTGGTTGCTCCACTGGCCTGAAATAACCATTGAACGTACTGTTAAGTGCTCCAACTTCGAGAGTTATTACTTGATACATTTGATGTATCAGTCATTGAAAGGAGGGTAAAACCATCAAAATATTTTTCTGCTATTCTTGATCAAAAGTTTGACTTGAAAAATTTGATGTATTGTTGGTGGTATAATCGATAAAAATATGGGGAGTTCAAAATAAGGACATGCCTTGATAATGCAACATTGGAAGGTTAGTTATTTTGTGAAAATTGTCAATGCTGTCAATTGACCCTTTTGATTTGTAGGAAAAAGTTTTCATGCCTTTTCCATATATCCTCCATGAAATTGCAGGTTTGTTGAATCGGTACATTTTTATAAAGTTTGTTCTAGGTAAATAGGTTCCTGCTTTCAGGATTGCTGGCTTGCTTCTATCATACATTTTTTATCCATTTGTTCCTGAATGACTGATAGTATCGGCAGCATTTATGTTTGACTACTGCTGCATATAGCTTTTCCTAATGTTCATATCTGTTTGGGCCAACTCAAACGCTTTCTTTGTTAAAGATAGTTTGTAACTTTGTTTTTTGTTTTCAATATTTTTTATCTGCTTCTTGTTAATTGCTTTGCCTTTTTCCCCTTTCCTTTGGCAGGTTGCTGTCAACACTACAATAACAGATGAGAAAGAATTTCTTGACCATATAATCAAATCGACTAATATGAAATGCCTGACTGCACAGTAAGACATGTTCTCAATCCTGCTTGAATGTGTCATAATTTTTGCAATCAAAGACATTAAGGTTGAGGCCTCATGCATGAGCCGTTGACATCTTTTTTCTCCCTAAAAAAAGACTAAAGAATGAAAAATTATTGTATCTCAACATTGCTACTATTATCCAATATTAAAATCTGTGGCTTTCTGTTAGTTTGTCTCACTGTCATGGTTCCATTGGTTATTTTCTAAATCCTTGTTTTGTCAGTTACATGAAAGGCTAGTCACCAGGAACTGTAATTCAGTTCAGATACTTAGGGCCTGTTTGATGAATTTTTTGAGAAATTTTGTGAAAAGTGATTATTTTGGAGAATGTGATGTTAAGAAATAGGGAATTATTATGGGTTTATGTACAAAACTATTTTATTGGGAGAATATGTGGCTGAAAATGAGTTTTAACGAATCTATAACAAGCATGGGCTTAATATTTTCAAGTTTTCTGCTATATTCATAGTTTAACTAGTTCTTTTGATTTACTAATCTCTGATATTCATCTAGCAAAATGTGTTTGAGGTAGTACAAAATGCAGTGTGTCACAGGGCCAGAAGATTGTTCCAGCTTCTGAGTGCCCAAGATCACATAACAAGTGGAAATTTTAAATATGCAAGTTAAAACTGGGGTGTTGACGGAACTTAAAAAGACTTGTGATAAATATTCAGAGTATCACGACACTAAATGATCCTTTGCAATCCCTTTCTGGGAGGAGTGTCGAATGTTATAATATTACAAACAACATGGTGCAGATGATTTTCTGGTTGCATATCTTTGCTTGATCTCTGAACTATACAAACAAATTTTTTAAGGCCCTAACAATTAGGTAAACATCAGTTTGGATGCTGTAAAGGTGAAAAGTTCATCACAGATTAATTTGTGAATTATGAATCTTGAGGGACATAATAGGCCTTTCTCCTAAGGCACAAAGGCAGCCACTTTTATTTATGAAGTAAATATGAATTCATTGCCTTCTTCTCATCAAGATGCATCAAGTTAATAGCATGATCCTTAAAAAAATAGAGAAATTGGGAAACTTTATTTAAAAAGTTCAGCTCCAAAAATTGATGGAAGCTCGTCCATAGTAAACTCTTACCTTCAGGCTGTTAATTGCCTGCTTTTTAAGTTGTGTAAAGGTTAACTCTGTGAAACTGAAGTGATATAAATATTTTGCCCTCTGGACTCTTAAATTGTGATATGTGACTGGCGAGAATTCATATTTTGCTTAAATCCTGGCCAAATGCTTATACCTTTTGCTTGCTTCTATTTCGCTGTGGTTTGGTAAGGTGTATGGTTTTGCCTCCCATCCTGGTTGTTTGGTTATGTTCAGGTCGGCGTTGGACGGTGACTGCGGGTTCTTAGCTGCTAACTTGTATGCAAAGAGTGTATTTGGGGAAGATGCTTTGGTAAATGTTAGCATTGAGAAACAAGAAGATGGAAAACTGAATGGATATATTAGGATAAGGAGCAAGACCCAAGGAATTGCCCTCAGCTTGGGCGATAAGATAACTCTCAAGCAGAAGGGAAGAAGCTGATCTCATTAACAGGTAAATTCTTCATCCGTTTTCTCATATTTTGACATTGATTTGGAAACTGGACTGGCCCAGTCTGTTCAACTGGACCAACTGACCCAGAAACTGGCTGGGTTTTAGCCTAAATCCGGATGTTAAATAACTCAGATGAACTTGCCGGTTCAATTGGAACCAGCCTTGGGGTGACTTGGTTTCAAGTTTGCTCCCCCGTTGAACCCCATATTAAACTTTCGACTCTTGAACCTTTACATTTTCCGGGTCATTGCTCAGGTAGGGTTTAAAACATTGGTTTTTTAATTGAAATTGGGAGAGAGAGTTTTCTTCTTCCTCTGTTCAAAGCAAGATCTCTCTGGGTCTTGTATGAACCAGTTCTAAGGGTTGTCAAGATTGTGCAATATATCATTTCTCATAACTTCACCTTACCCTTGTCTTGTAGGATTACACTCAAAACATGCTTGGAAGAATAGTTGAGGTTTATTAAATATCCAAAACATTTTGCTTTGGATTTTGCATCTTAAGTTTGAGGTCTGATATCCAAAAACGCTATTGTTGATTATATAGAGAAATTCATAAAGAAAACGGTTTGTTTTTAGGTGTATTTTTTTGAATTATTCGTAATGATTTTTACTCAAAATGATTGTAATTTTGAATAGAGTAATAAACTTTAATTAAAAAATTTTGCACAATGGATTTAAACAATAGATTAGCTTTATCGTATCCCATGCATGAGTACTCTGTTAAACTATAGATTCGCTTTGTCGTATCTATGCATTGCATGGTTACAAATATATGAAGTTTTAATGAAGATGAGATGAGTTAAATGAATATTTTAAATATACTGGGAATTTTTTGTACTGGAAATCATAATTAATACTTGAAATTAACATAAATGCAGTATTGTTTGAATTATTGGCAATGAATATCCTGAAAAAAAAAATTAAAAAAAGGTACAATTCCAGAATTCCTAATTCTTTTATACAATTGCTTCGCAATTATCGGCTCACAAAGTTTGTACTATGGACACCAAAAGTATGTTTACTTTTTATTGCAATTTAATACGTCAAAATTAAAAAATTTTAGGTAGGTACGAGTAAAAAAAAAAAAATGTACAAGGTACATGTAAACCAAATTACTAACATCTTACAGTTACAATTTTGGCTTCCATCGTTTGAACCCTATCATCTTCGTCTATTTGACTTTACATATCCGCAAGTTCATGAATATATGCTTATTCTGCATACAAGAATAAAGCGGAATACTATATTATCCATTAGTGACGCGCATCTTCAAAAATTTAAAAAAATTGATTCTTTTTAGGAGGTGTTTGATGTACATTATGAAGAAGAAAATACATTTTATAATGTGATGTGATAGAAAAAACGGGGTTAAAAAATAAGGAAATTTTTGAATTTGCGTGTAATATTATTTTATTAAAAAATGTTTAATTAAAAATGAGATTTAAAAGAATGAATTATTTTAATAACGTATATCAAATAAGGGCTTAATTCAGTCTGAGTGTACATTACCAAATATGTCATGTAGTGGTCTTTCAAATATTGCTGCTTTCACTAATTTGTCAAATCCAAGATGTCAATTCAGCAAAGATTTTCATTGCAAACACAAAGGTAACCACTTAAATGTGAGTGGTAGGAAAGACAGATAGCCAATAGTATACTGGATCCAAGAATATGGGACCCACGGCCCCATGAATTATGTGTAGATTTCATGAGAAAACTTGTCGAGAAAACAACAGTACCAGCCAACAGGAATAGGACCCCACACACGGAAAAGCACTTGCAAATCGAGTAGATCAAGAAAACAACACAACTAATCCACACGCACAAAAGCACTTGCCTTTCGTTGGTAGTAGAAAAATCATCAACCAATCTACAAGTTGCAATATAGCAAAGCCATCAAAATTAGAGTAGAAAAGCATTAATCAATGTACATACAAGTTGCACCGAAAGAAGCTTGCATTAATACAAATATTATCCAACATAAAATGGATAGAAATCACACAATTTCGAGGACCACAAAATGTGAAAAAGAACGAACAGATGTAGAGTTGGATTGAAAAAAATTCCTATGCTACCCACATAAGATAAAACAAGGAAGATCCCAGACACTCTAATATAGCCGGGCCCACCTCTCCGGTCCGGAATAAATATCAATTTTTTCCCTAAATGTTTTAACTGTTGCTTTCTGTAGACAATGAAGAAAAACACCTGATAAACGGAGTAAAAATTAAAATAAATGTGAAAAATTAAAATCAAAAGAGGATTTCTAGCCTCTCTCTCCTGCAGCTTTTTTCTCGTCTTTGTTTGGGACAAACCTTGGCAAGGTCAATAAAGTGTTTACACGGGATACTCCTTCAAGCGCAGACCACTCTTTTCCAACCTTCATGTGTTTTCCTTCATTATTTGAGGCTACATCCTCATTTGCATCTGAAGTTTCTACATTGTCTCCTCCACGGGCCTCTTCGCTTGTTCTAACAGTGCCAGAGCGATCCAATCCAGTTGGACTAAAGGAATCATTTTTCTTGTCGGTATCCTCATGATCTTCTGAGGTGATATTCTCTTCGAATTCTGTGGTAGGAGCAGTAGAATTGCTTGAATTTGAATCAAGAAAGAGGCAAACAACAGCACAGTCGTCAACCTTAGAAGTTGGATATTTGGACCTCCAAGCCCGGCCTGCAGACTCTACTAGCAGTCGAGCTGCATACGAATGAGTGGAGCAAGAACCCACAATGTCTACAACTTCTTCATTTGAGAGCACATCCCAAATCTGCAATGTACATTAAAACTTTCCCCAACTTTAAGGAAATTTCACAAAATGAAATATAGTAGTAGAAATAAATGTAATGGTCCATACCCCATCAGTTGCCAAGACTATAAACTCATCCTTATCAGTAATGCGTCTATAGGAAATTTCAGGTACAGAGATAAGACCAAACTCCTTTAGACAGAAATCTCCAAATGCACGTGCCATAGCGAGGCCAGGAGAGTCATTGTTTGGCAGCCACACTCTTGCAACCTCAGGTTCATCCCGAAGGGCAAATACACGACCTTTACATTTGAGGATTCTCTCTGCTTCAGCTATCAGGTAAATAAAAATGGATATAAAATACAGATACTTTATCTAAAACCAAATCGATCAGTTATAGTCTGAATTTATTTATTCGTGAAATGAAATTCTGGAAATAGGAGCATCTCTGCCTCGTTGTTTCAGCCATTAAAGTTTCTAAGTCTCAATCCCAAGAACTAAAAATGGTAACACTCAGACACAAGTACACCTCCGTTTGGCAAATCTATAAATGGTTTATAAAAAGAATAGTAGTGGGTCCTGAGAAATGTGTGGATAAAAATGATTAGAAATTATCAATGTGCAGTTAAAATTAATGTTTTAACACTCACATATACACCATTTATAAAGTTCTTTCCAAACGGAGGCTAAATAACAACAGGAATATCATGGCAAGACTTGATGCCTACCAACTCTCAACATACATCACTACCCCATACATAGAAGTTCAGTGTTATTTCCACGCAGTTCCTGCTGATATGTATCCAGCTTGTGTTTCAATGATGGGCAACCTCTTTCTAAGAGATGGGAATGTAAACAGATAACATAATTGGGTAAAGCCTTGCAACCTGGTCCATCTACCAAGTAGTACAAATTGAAGTCTAATTCACTGGCCCAAGATGGTCAAACGCAACTTACCAACTACCAGTTAGTGACGAAGCCTGGTTCACATGAACCCTTTTACAGTTCCGACTCCACCAATGTTGGGTTTTACAATTCACACGTGTTATCAAGATCCGTTTGACTTTTGAAAAGTCAAAATAAACTTTTGAGATCCAAACGCTGTTTTTAAATCCGCTTGACTAATTTTATAAAAGTGCTTCTGGTAATTAGAAGAGTTTTTAGAGAAAGTTGGTCTAATGTAGCTTCCTCTAAAGCTATTCCAAAATAGGAAACTCTTTTAAAAATTAGTTTTAACAAAAAAAATTAAAATAGTTTCCTCCAAAAGCTCTTCTACAAGAAGCAAAAACAATGTCAAATGGGACTTCAATTTGGAAAGGTACCATGCTTCTGTCGCCAGTATTCCACTATAAATTAAAACACCTAGGCTTGATAAATTCCATAAAATGTAGACTGGTCGAGTTATCATAGAGTGCCCTCGTTTATTATTTAGACCTCACTAGCCCACCAATCAACTACTAGAGACCTGATTTTGATAATTTCAAACACATCAAGACTTGTTTCTGTTTGAAAATATTTGTCATATCAGCATCTGATTAATGTTTATACCAGAAACCAACTACTCATATATCATCTAGCAGACAAGTATGTGCTTGATCTGTAAATCACCGCTGAGGTATTGGCTAAACAACAGAAAAGGACTGAAATGGAAGAACAGTCAATATTATCAGGTTGGTCTTCGAAACTTGGCATAAGTGCAATATTTGGAAAATAAAAATTAAGATTAGCCAAAAAGAAAAGAAAAACAATCAAAAGCACAAAAGAGGATTTACTCACGTCTTCGCGAGTGTGCAAAAGTTTAGCACATAAAAGATTGGGAGGTAACTCAGGTAAGTAATAGAGGTTGTACTTAAATGCGCAACTATTCAACCATACAAATACAAGGTTTTTCTGTTCAGTTATTACTGATTTACAGATCAGGAAAATTTAGACTCGAAAGGTTAAAGAAAACAGCCAAAAAGTTCATGTCTAATTAAAAGGTTTGATATAGTACACAATAAACAGTCACTAATTTATTATATAAGAGAAAACCGAAAAGAGACAAGAAGAGAGAAGAAAGGAGAGAGAGAGAGCATGCCGCGATGGGATGGAACCTAGAGAGAAAAAAGGGGAAACTCGTACGCCGTACAATATTCAAAGTTGTCAATGAAACAAAGCCCAAATTCTCTCTCCTCTTCCTCCCTTGTTTTTACTCTCTCTTTATATCTCTTCTATTTTCTTCTTCCTGCTTCCTGCCCTTTCTTCTTCTCTATATTCTTGTGTTCTGTATATTGTGCAGCTTTTACGGTACTAACCAGAAACTCTATGAATTGACTATAATTTCAACTTCAGAACATGTAAAAATTGATTCTTATTTGAAGTGTATTTTGCTTGGTCTTGTTCCTTTCTTGGAGAGAAAGAGAGAGTACCTGGAAGGTTTGGTTTAAGATCCACAGTCAACTGGACTGAAACAAGTGAATTGGTTTCATCTCTTGTACCCAATACAGCTCTAGAGTCCCCAACATTTCCAATTACGAGATCCTGACCCTGCAGATCACAATCAAGTCATTCTTGAGTACATAGATAACACAACCGCAAGCTCACATCGACATCACTTCTGAACTTATCGGTATACCTGTTTCACTAGAGTCACTGCTGTTGTCCCACTGCAGAAGCATTCGATATTTGAATACATTCTCAGTTCCCGATCCATAACCTTAAAAGCCTTTAGGAAGGACTCCTTCAGTGTCTGGAAAACCTCTGGATGCTTTTCAGCTTCTTCAAGATCAATGGAAGCTCTAGATGACTCATCAAGGGTTAAGAAAGAGGTATCTTCAGAGCACCTACTTCCCGTAGTATTCAAACTAACCTCCCTAAGAACGTCATCACTCTTTATATCAACTTCCCAATGTGCACTCAGTTTTGAAGGAAGAGAATCTCTGACTCGCTTTGCAACCAAATGACCATAGGGACCATGGCCGTCAAAAACACCACAGAAGACCGTGTCTGTTCTCGAACCAAAATTCTAGAAATCCAATTTCACAAAAAAATCAGTAAAAGGCAATCTCGCAAGCAACTTGAAACGAACAAAAACATTAAAATGCTTGATATGGCAAAGACGTGATAGTTTATCTTCTAAAATGTCATCAAGCATCTTCGACATGAGAAAGTTCAATATATCCACACAAATTATGAACATTCATGTTAAATAAACACAAATATCACTTTCTTTGGCCCCATAGGATTTAATCAATTGACAGAAGATACCAATGATAATCTGACGACACTTATTATGAGTTATTTATTTTATCCATAATTTCTATCCTTTTGTGAAATAATCATCCCAAGTTTAGCTAAACACAAAATATGATGTAGTAACTGAAATCCTCGAAGCCAACTCCGTCATCAAACACGTAAAATGTAAAAAATGATATTAAAAAACAAGAATAGGATCTCATTTCAGAGAATCTTAAGAAACAGGCAGGTCAGCAAAAACTTTTGTGCTCAAGTGTAGGCCCAAAGTGCCAAAATGGATCAACTATTTATAGCCCATATTAAGCAAGAAAGTACATGATTTTTCAGCTGAATATGCCCAACTAAGAAACAATTAGGTATACCATTTGGTTTAACTCATAAAAAAGAGAGAGAGACAATAAATTAGAAATTACAAATATCCCTTGTCTTAGACTATATACCATTATCCCATTGGATTATGATTAATATTGAAACCATATTAATAATAACTTTCAAATTGATCACATTAAGGTGAAGAAAGAAGAAGCTAACCTCCCAAACAAGCATGGCATCTTGATTGGTTCCTTTCTTGCCTTGCTGGGTAAAGAGAGAAGCAACCTCGCTGGAGCCGTTTAAGAACATACGGCCTGGAGTCTTGCGTAGTTGTTCATCCCTCCTAAAATCAAAGGATGGATTTTGAGACCCCAGCCTACTTCTCGAGCCCTTCCTCTTCCCTACCTCCATCGGAGAACCAGGAAGCGGACTCCTGGTCTCACTGGACAAGCAGCATCCCATTATCAGGGACCTGATTATTTCCAGTATGCACTCCAGTCCAGCCAAACAGGCACCCCCCCTATTTTCTGTATTTGGATCCGTCACAAATTTAGTGAAAAGTCCTTCCCAAGCTATATATATTCACTCCCCAGTCCACTCAATAAAGAAATTCTCCCCTTATTCCACAATTGAACAATGGCAAAAATAACATTAAATTGTCTCAAGTAATGAATATTCAGGCACCCTTTAAATTACACCATCCAAATCTCCACTTCATTTACAAAAATTCATCCCCTTTTACTGACGAATTTCATCCTTTCAGACAGAATAGAAACAAGAACAAGCTTCTGAACCTAAAAGAGAATTTAACTTTCAACTAATCTTATCCTTAAAGTGCCCTAAACGAATCAAAGATAAATAATAAAAATATAACTATAATAAACAGCAGTTTCTCTTATCCTTTCCTCCTTTTTTCTATTCTAAATACTAAATATGTTACGTAAAAAGCTAAACATAATAACGCTACAGATATAGAAAGAACAGATCTATACGAAAAAGTATCCCCTTTCCGATTCAGGACAACAAAAATGTTTTCTTTTGCTTGCTTACGGAGAAAAAAAAACCCCCCCAAAATCAAGAAGATCGATCAGAGCTAAAGATCAATCACGAACTCAAAAACCCAACACGCATTATAGCCTAAAAACCCAGAATCACCAATTATTCCAAGAAATTAACATAACAAGGAATGAAACTTGGAACCCAGCAGATGAAAACAGAAACAGCTATTAATTGTTCCTTGATAAAATTTCATAAATCAATTCAAAAAGTCCAGCTCTGAATTATAATTTTCTATTCAACATAAACAGATAAAGATCGAAGGAAACGAAAAGAGGGCTGCTTTGACATGGACAATGAATGAAAGATGCAATAGTAACTCGGAAAGGCAGAGAATAAAGAGAGAATTCAGTCGCAAAAGAACCGCCGGTAAGACTTTTTATTACAGTTGAAAGTAAAAGAGAGATATACACATATATATAGAGACAGTGAGTGGGTGGGGGCTTGGTCATCAGTGTGTGTGACAAACCTTCTCCACCGTCCATCGAAATTTTCAACGGATGGTATCATCTCCAGTACTGTGTGTTTTTGTATGTATATGTGTATATATATGCATTATCTGTATATATCGATATATAATCATATATATACAGATATGCATAATCTGTAATGGGACACTGATAATTAACAAAAAAAAAAAAAAGTGTGCAATTATTGTGATTACAGATTTGAGATTTTTAAACATTTTGTTTCTAATCTCACCACATCCACATAAATTCATAACTCCAATCAATAACTCTTTTTTTCTTAAATATATTGTCCAAGAAAAAATATATTTTTGAATAATAATTTTTTAAAAATATGTAATTAAAAATAAAGAAAAAAAATTTCGATTTACGAATGTGTAATTGAAAATGAGGTTCAAACAATAATCTAGATTAAAAGTTAATAAAAATCACAAATCAAAGTTGACAATTAATTTTAATCACATAAATTTATGGGTACTTTTCATCATTTTTTTAAATCAAGATTTAATTTTAATCTACATCAAACAAGGACTTGATCTATCGCAAATTATATACTTTGATGTCACTAACTTTAAACGCAATTATTTAGATTCTTTCTCGTTTATATTCCAATTTTAATATTCTCGTATGCTAATACATTTGTTGACATGAATCACGTGATCTTTTATTTTAAAAGGTGGCTGGCAAAGTGTCATACAGCAATTTGATGTTATAGTTATAAATTTTAATTTATTTTTAATTTATCAAATACTTCTATCTATCATATAATTTTTTTAAAAAAAAAAAATTATTGCAATTCTCGAAAATCTTTTGCAATCTTAATTTCATTGACAAGATGAAGACTCGATATTTTCGATAAAATAAATAATTAAAAATATTGTAAATTGTTTAATAGGTTTTCTTAAAGGTAATTAATGGTAATTAATATATAATACATTTAATTAGCATAGGTCAATTTAAGAATCTTTCTCTCTCACAAATTAGGGGATAATTGAACTTTCATTGGTCCCTCTATTAAAAATCGTGGTCCAATTAGGTATAAGGTATTTTTTATTGAACATGTCTAAAACGAGTTTTGACCGATATTATCGTAATTTTGACGCCTCGGCTACGTCGAATATTGAAAGACTATTACTTTTGACCAAGGCTGCCTTAGGCCAAAGCCAAATAGACAATGATCTAGAATCTCAAAACTTGCTAATTAGTAATTACTAAGAAGAAGAGGAATTAATTTCTTAAAAATTCATTTAACTATAATTTTGTTTCATCGATTCTAAATTAGCTCAACTTATTTAAAATATTTTTTGTTGAGCTCAATATATAATTAATTACGAGCTATCAAACATGCCCAATATCTTTACAGTTATACGGTCTAATTTGAAAACTAACATTATCCATCAAGTAGTTTACTTTAATGTGTCATAGCTCGAATTTGGTTTATTCGAATTAATTTTTCTCGAGTTCGTAACATGTCATTTAATACGATTTTCGAAACAAGTCTAATATTGATAAGGTAATTTTCGATTCTCTAATAAATACACGTTTGGGCCAATTATATTATTCACCTCGAAACTTATTTTCACTTTTTGTATTTCAAGTCCCTTATTGAGTTTAAATTTTGAAAATTACTTTTCTCCTTTATAAGTCATCCTTACAATATTCTCAAGACTTAAACATATGGTTATCGAAACTTTCTAATGATTTTCAATTTAGTTTTTAAGCTCTCTAGAATTCGCTAAATTCCACATTACTCTTTTTTTTTTTCCATTTAATAGTTCATTGAGATTATTATTTACACTCTAATAATACTTTATCGAGGAACGAGATTATTTTGTCAAATATTATGTGCTCTAATTTCTTGAGTTCTCAAAGACGATTTATTTTGCTACGCTATTTTTTCGGATTGTATAAAATCTTCGTTAAAAATATGAAATATGTTATTTATTTATCTATCTATGCTTATAAAAAAAATACGTTTAATGTCTCATAATAATTAATCGGTTAGAATCTCAAAATTCTCAGGATCGATCATACTTTAATTGATATCGTCATTTATGTTATCATCTTGAACTAATAGACACCAAATAAAAGTCCACATTATAATCTTGTTGGTGTTGCTATCACGAGCATACATAATTTTGAGTTCAGTTATGGTTAATTATCAAATTAACGATGATTGGAGACACCTCAATAGTCATGCCTTTATTTAAGTTAGATAAAGGAATTAAGCAACAAGAAAACCATACATATAATACATGAGTTAATTCATTGAATACTTATCAATATATTATAATTTACTTATTAAATAATAAAAAAGTTATTCATTGCTCACTCGTCTTTTCAAATGGTTACCCATCTATCACTTGGAGTGGAATTCATTACTCGACGAAAATTGCCATGTGACCAAAAGAAGTCAGACGTGTCATTTTGACAACGATAAATTGTAGAGATAGTTAAATGAATACTCATTGAACTTAATCCTATATTACTATTTACTTATCAAACAAAAAATGTTATCAATTGCTCGCTCATATATTCAACTGTTTACCATCCATCCACATGATTTCATGTAGCGATGGCTGGGTAACGGTTGAATAGATGAGTGAACAATTGACGTATTTTTTTGTTTAGCAAGTAGTGAACTGGGGATAAGTTTAGCTCATGTTTGTCTACTATTATTTAAAAACCGCTTTTTCTAAAAATCGTTTTCATTTACACAATCTCACAACAAAATATTGTACATGTAAACTCAAATTTTTTTCTTCATTTTAAAAATTACATATTTTTCAAAACTCATTTCATACTTTAATAGTAGACAAATAGGTACTTAATGAGTATTTATTTAATTAACTCGATAATTCAAAGTCATCAATGTGCCACGTCTAGTTTCTCCAGCAAAAGTGTCAATTTCTAATGGATTTCAGAGTCATGGATTGATAACCATTTGTATGGGTAATCACTTGAACAAAAGAATAGGCATTGGTGACTTTTGAGTAAATAAGTAGTAACTTGGGAATAAATATAATAAGTATTTATTTTATAAAATCTATTATAAACGCACATAAATTAATCAACAAGTTATTGGTATAATTTGTTGGGAAAAATTGGTTTGACCAACTTTTGATCAATTATTTTAGTGGGTCCCGTTAGTTAAACAAAAGATTTCTTTGGTCGAGTGTGCTCTACTTCATGAGTCGATTAATGTAATGTATTTATTTTCTCAAAATCAATTTAGGATGAATGAGAAATTAAGGCAAAAATATGACCACTTGAAGTTGAAATAAATTGGGAATAAAATTGGCGAGAAATTGAAAAATGCTAATCCCGCATAGGAAAGCTATAAGAGTAGAAACTACTTTATATTGCTCAGGTTTGATACTTGAGTTTAGGTCCCAAGAGGTACCAATAATCTTTGAAGGGAAGAGAACCCATATGCTAGTAAGGTTAGCCAAAGTCCACACGCACGCGTCACCGTTCGATCGATCGGCTCGGCACGGCACGGGCGTGGTTCATTCCAAAATCAATTCTAATTTTATTTTCTTCGAAATTTATTCCTTCATTCCTACATTATTCCGTATTTTGCAATTCGGTCTCGAAAATCATTTTCATGCATTTTAGTCATCCAATTTTTAGAGAGATCAAAATGTGAGTAGGTTCGTTGGGTCTTATAATTTGGAGTGCTACTATTACAAGTCGAGATCGTTGTATCTTGGAAGACAAGTGCCGGAATACAGTCAACACCAGACGGGGCATTATCGTTTTAAGGAGAAAGAGTCGAACTCATGCCTCACTCATTAACATTTTAAATCGTTTACTTTTGCAAGTCGTTATTCTGTCAAAATCAATTCACAGTAATATCATTATTTGCCAAAAATATCAACATAATTAACTCCTTGATACGCACGTAAATTAATTAAGATTTTCAAGTTATTCCCATTGCTTACATTTATCGTTTTCTTCTTCTTTTAATTTTGATTTTCCGATTAAGAGAGATCGAAAATATTCTCACTATTTCATAATAGCCAGTTAGAGAGGACCAATTTATAACTTCTTGTTGTATTGAGTTACGTGAATTTATATACACATAAAAGACTACAGAAAGAGATGTTATATAATTATTATTTTTATGTGCAGTAGAAAAAATTGAACATTGTAAATAAATTACAAGTCCCTTATCGAGTCGATATATTAAATAAGAACAATTTTTTATTAGTATTGCAATTAAAGTGTTGCATGTGATGGTCAAGTTTTGTGTTCCCTTGACAACTGTTGGACCATGTTAATCCTGGGTGGATCATTTGTTTATCTTAACAAAATTATGATATTTTCAAAAATTTAAATTTTAATCCCGATCAAACATGACTAAATATTAGCAACCATACTTCTGGAACATTCCAATTATTTTGTCAAACTAATAAAAGCGAACTCAGAAATTTTGTGGGCCATCTTCTCTATTTCTTTTTACACCCAAATATACGACTTAAAATTATAATTTGGTTATTTTAACAACGAGGACTATATATTTGATTATTTTAACAACGAGGACTATATTTTATTTTATTTTATTTGTAGGACTTTGAATAATAGTGCAGTTCAATTTTTTCAAAGTTGGCTTTCAATTTTTCAAATGGAAATCAAAACATCTAGAATTCTTGACAAGTATTAATCCTTTTTCAAGTAATAATTATTTTCCTTATCTCGAGTTTGGGTTGGAAATATTTATTGGTTTAGGACAGAGGTCAATTACAACAATTTTTTTATAATCATTTTTTAAAATTATTTTCATACTTTTTTGTCTCTCTTTTTTAATCATTTTAATTGATTCAAATAAAGAAATATGGAAAGATCATTTGACCCTTTCTTAATTGTATTTTTCCCCGTGTAGCGAAACTTTTCCATAGAAATGGGCCAGAATACTCACAATGGAATGGACCCCACCGTATATTAAAAAAAAAGTTCCGCATGACCCACACGTGTGGGTATTCTGGCCCATTTCTATTGGTTTTGCTTCTGTACGTGTAGTGCAACTGTAATTATTTTGATCAAATGTTGGTCAATGTGTATAATTTATCCTATCACATATGATTGTTAGAATTTTCTTTTATTCTTACAAAACAACTTATTTATGTGCAATTGACAATCCTTTGAATGAAAAGATGTGATCTTCCAAGAAAGGAAGCAATTTTTCCTTTTAAAAGATTTCATTTTCAGCCAACTCAAACATATAGAGATTTTTTGTAAACAACTTGAAAGTTCGCTCAAGAAGTTCTTTTGTCCGCTTGAGCAAACAAAGGCTGCTACAAGCAACCTTGAAATTCCATTTGACTAAGCTATATTTACTTGCATGAGTGGATCGAAGATATTTCTTTTCATTCTTAATTTATTCTTAAAAATTAAATTTCTATCACTTCCTCGTTGCCAAATAACAATCAAGTCGAGCTCTTCTCTCTTTAGAACTTGAACAAACCCAACGTATTCTATTCCCTTCTCTTTATCACCGTTGCTATTTCAAAGAGGGTGATGTCGGGGAGGTGTTTGTGTTAGTGAGCGAACCTTTAAAAAAGAAGTAGGTAGGCAATTGATTTGTTATAGTTGTACAATAAGTTCCAATGATAGAATTGCTTAAATCTTCATTTAATTGTCACATAAGCGTGTCTAATTTTCCCCGCGTCTAAAATTTTTTAAATAAGACTTATTTCAAATAAGATTACATGACAATTTTACAGAGACTTTGAACAATTAATTCCTTTAGTAAATTTTATATAAGTAAAACCTTTTTGTTTTGTTTGGTTTACTTGGTGTCATTGTTGTGGATGAAACTAGGTTTTAAGCGTTATGAAGAAGGAATAGTACATTCTTATTTGACCTATATTTTAGAACTCATTTTCAACCAGCCAAATTTAATAAAATAATTTTATACGTGACTTGAGAAAATCATTTGCGCCAATTTCTTGTGATAACTTGTCAATAAGTTATTAGGTGTCAATTTAGTGTAAGAATAAGATGAAAAACACTACCGATCAGCTAGCGAAGAGTGAAATTTTATCATATTATCTTACTTCGATGGCACGACTCAATATTTTATTTTAATTAGAGTATCGTTTTTTTTCGATTCAAAAATAAATAATAAGATTACATGTCACACAACATTTGAGATGTACACCCTTAGTGATTATTTTATTTACGTGGACAACTAGATCACGTCAGCACCCCACGAGCTTAACTCGAATTTATTGAATGCAACATATTTTAAAGCACCCTTTAAAACTTCGTGCGTTAAAAAAATAATAATAAACAAAAAATTAAAAAGGTGCTCGACAAAATTCAAACCGAGAATTGAATTGACCTGCATCGTAGGAGGCAGGCAATTAATTTTGGGTGGAGCACGTTTCCTTGCTTATTTCCTTCCCTTTTTAGTTATCTCTCTTTCTTTCCATTTATTTTATTTTTAGCGATTTCAACGAACAGTAAGAGTATTAGTGTATTACCATCTTTCGAGCCAAAAATTGACCTTTTATTTTCATTTTGTAGGGATCGTCCACGCTACAAATTGAAAGAGTTGAGGAGGTTGTCACCAAAAAATAGATCAAGGACCAATTCGTAACAACTCATAAACCAGGGACTATTATCTCGTTTAATCGCGCACCTATTATGTCCACACTCTATTGGTTTCATTGCCGCCATCTCCCGCCCTCCTTCTCCGTCGGATTCCCCAATCCACACCATATTTTGAAGCTCTCTCTCTCTCTCTCTCTATACATATATCTTTCTCGAGAGTGTGGTGAGAGCAATGGTGACGTCGTTTGGAGCAACACAGCAACACCACCGACAACCCACGTGGTTGACAATGCCCTCAAATCCACCTATTATTTACTGCTCTACCATCGTCTTTTCTTCAGCCGCTCTCACTCTGAGGTGCCTAAGTTACATTTCTCCTCTCGGGTACACAATCAGGGGTGGACCTAGCCTTGAAGCTCAATCCAGACGGACGTTGATCGGTCAACGTCGACAATCAGCGGTCGTATAATCGAGATCGTTTATTAATATTTGATTAAATAATATTAATAATTTCTCAATATATATATGAAAATATCCCAATTTATTTTTCAATTTAAATTGATTAAAAAACAGTCCACACATGGTTTAATTGAGCCCAACATCTTCTCCATTAATTTTTTCACTTATCCCTAATTTCCTAAATTCCCAAATTACAATTCACAAATCAAAATTATAACTCGTAAGTCATAACTCACAAATTCCCAATTTTCATAAATCATAAACCTTAAAAATTAACATTCAAGCTTCAGCAACAAAATCCCTCATATTCTTATATTCTCGAATTCACAAAATGCCCAAGTTTCAAATTCACAAAATTCAAAATCGCAGTAAACACTATAGCCTACAGCCTCACAAGTCACAATTCAACAAATCACAAACACATTCATATTCCTGGCTCCATAATTTGTAAAACATAACTAATAAATCAAACAAATAAACCAAATAGAGGAGCTGGAGCAGCAAACTCACCGTCATCGATGACTGTCGAGTAGTGGTGGAGACTTCCCAGCAGCAGGCGACCCAGCAACAGGGACTCGACGGACAGCCAGTGGTGGACAGTGGACGCACAACAGCAGCAGGGACTCCACTGGTACACTTCGCAGCGTAGCCAATCGCCTCGCAGACTCGCAGCCCTCGCTCGTCTTCACCCTCCTCTACGATTTGGGTTCAATTTTGGAATTGGGATTTCACAATTGCCGATTTGAAGCTCTGTCATTTGGGTTTTGTTTGTGTGGCTAATGGGTTGAAATTTGGCCCAATTCATTGGGCTTTATTATGTTGAAAAAGGCATGTCTGGCCTCTCCCAAAAACTGAAACAAAACAAAGGAAAAAAAACGTGTTGCAACCCGACTGCCTTCTTCATTCTTCCCGGAGGACGGCGTTGACTCACGGCGGAGACTTAAAGCTCCCAGTGGATCCAACATGGGCGGCTGCGAGGGCTGTCAAGGTGCTGGGTCCGCCCTGTACACAATTTGTCTCTCTTTGGGGTTTTTTGTTTATTATTAGGAGAACTATGTTTTTATTCTAAGTTTCATGCATAATTTTGTGAATTGATGTGTGAGATCGATCTCGGTCTCTTTGCTACTGCTAATGTGTGGCGTATACGTATTCATTAATTTGTTGTTATAATTTTTTGTGCTTTTTATTTTAATGACTCAAATGTCCGAGTTTTGCCTGACTAATTATGAGGAGTTACAAACTTCTCTCCTAATTCGCCATCCGAGTAAATTTGGATGCTATCACAGCTTATCCACACTTAGGTTGGACATTCGGGAAGCGATTCTTCTCTCTGTGGACCTTCCTTTACGACTTGCGGATAGAACCCCGGAAGGACGACAAAGCTGGAAAACAGGATGCCAAATATTTCTGGAAGATTGAATTTAAGTAAATTGAGAGAGATGAAGTGAAAATGTGGACTAGGTTCCTTATGTATTTCACACGTTTGTGGAAAAATAATTGATAATTCTTTTTGAGTAGTTGTGAAGAGTTCTACTAATTTTCCTCTTTCTTAATTTATATGCATATTGGTTTACATGCATTTGTTTGAGTTCAATTTCTTTTATTAGTGTTGCATATATGATCACTCTTTTTTCTTTTTCGTGACTAGCTAGGAGAGTTTTCTTGCATTTTTATGTCGAAACATGACTAGTTTTAAGATGAACATAAATCCTAACCTCGACTATACTGTATAGAGTCGTACAAATATGTTCATAACAAGATCTACAAATAAAAGCTTATTGCACTATCGATTTGAACCAAATTGAAATACAAAAAATGATATACATAATCTTGAATATCAAAATTGGATCAAAAGAATTTCAAAAACGTCTATATGTCTATAATTTTATTTAACCAATAACTAAACATCAATAAATCATACCTTCAGCGGAAACACTGGAAACTTTAAGCCAAAGACCTAATCGCCCCTGGCTATAAATATATGATCTATTATTATTCATAATTGTTAAATAATACCCTTCTCTATACAAATATATTTTTGAGGAAGCCAAATGAATTTTTAACTCTCCTCATCATCATAATTAATAGGGAGAATAGCAGCGGTCCCTCACCTTTCAAAATTTAACAGAAATCACCCAAACCTTTCATTTTGACAGGTGCGGTCCCAAACATTTACTTTTCGTTGCAAATGGAGGACACATGGATGGAATCCACCTATCCATCCGTCAATTGACCGAGAAATTCCAATTTTTCTCATTTTAACCATTTAAGTAAATGGCAAATTGTATACTTTTGAGACACATTATTTTGGAAAAACATTTTGACCATTTAAGTGAAGGACAAATTGATCGTATCTCTATTTCCACTTTTAATTTGACTGGAACTGAAGAGAGCCATAAGAACAAGCTGAATGTGTAGATTTTAATATAATGAGCCTTTGATTTGCATTGATTTTGGCTTCAGCACTTGTCTCTCCCAAAGGTAGGCAAAAATTATAAATCTTTCCCAACATCAATCTCCTGTTTTAAAACCGTTTTTCACTGATTTTCAACTCTGCAAAAAATTCTGAGCATGAAAAACGGAAACCAACTAATTCTTTATGTTCAATCTTGGTTTTACGTATGCGCGCACACAAATATATTTATATTTTATGTACGTGTGTGTACAATCTTGAAAATGGCTCTGTAAGTTTAACTTCCAACATTCTGAGTAGAATGAACGCAGAATTTTGCTGAACATTTCAAGAAACTACCGAGTTTTTTCAGCCCTAAAATATATTTAACTCATTCTTGTGTCAATATGAGTTACAGGTGGAGGTGGGCCCCAGGCACCTACTTAAAAGTAAAACATAATATACTAACTGAATTTTTTTCTGGCTGTAGATTTCAATACAGGCTATAACAATTCATGACACACATTACAGAAACAGTGTACGTATAATTGAAGTGGGGGTTTTTCTACTCTTCCATTCCCACTTATTTTTCCCAATTTTTCTTTCTATGTTCCTTCGTCCCACTTCCACCCATGGGAAAGGCAGCGCGCCTGCACTATGAGAGACAACTTGGTTCCGTAAAACCACGTAGAAAAGTGGGGTGAATGGTTTCACCGGCGTTGCTGGCACATTTGGCAAACAGCAACTGATCTAGCATTGGCAAAGGTGCAATATTCGCAATGCCAATGTCCCGAATCATCTGTGTTTCGAGAACTGTTCGACCTGGACATAATTCCCTTGCCTCTGTTGCTTTTCCCCTTGCTGTTGCCACCTCCCAGAGTTTTCGAGCTACCTGCCCTACTGCCAGTGCCCTGAGAGTCTACATCTGATAGACCATATTCTAAAGCTTGGACCAAGTTCTCAAAGTAATTCTTAGTCACACTGCAATTGTCAGAATTCAAAAAATTGAATGAGACAGGTTCACATGCCTGAGAGCATTATATTTTAAACGTAGAGACGAAAACTGAAGTGACATAACAAACAGAGTGAAAATTACAATTTTACGGACAGCTGTAACTCCATAAATGTAAAGAAACATCCTAAATGATCATACTTTTCCTTTTCAACTTCTTTCAACTGCTACCCCTTTCAGTTTTCCCGTCTCGGCTTTCTTTTCCTCGACCCTCCTCAACCCACGAAAAAAAAAAAAAAATACAAAAAAATCTTTTGGGTAATTTATTTACATCCCTTTGACCAACATTTCCGCCCTTATCTCCTTCCTTTTCTCTATATTCTCCTGATTCGATGACCGATCACAAAAAAATCAATTATATTCTATGGTCTTAACCAAACATCTCTCTAAATTTTGAAAGTGATTAAATCAGTTTTTCCCTAATTAAATGAGCCAAAACAGCACTCGTACGATATATGCATCTGTGACCAGTCACAACATTTATGTGTAATTCAGCTTTAGAAGTATTAATCAAGTCTCCACTACGATTCTGTTCAATTGTAATTAAGCTTCCTATAGAATTCTTGAATTGCCACTCCAGCCGCTACAAGATATTTTTTTATAAAATAGTACATCAACCAGGCACATGACTAGAAATCATACCAAAGAGTAGATTGTCTATCCATTTATAATGAAATTGTGATCCAACTCCAAAATATATTTAAAATAGAAGAACATAATCTTCATGATCTGTCCCACAAAATATTCACTGAAATTAAATACAGATAGAATTATGATATGTTGAATGAGTATTAATTTCCAGATTTCTTTTGACCAGAAACATCAGCAACAGAACCATCAGTTCAGCTAGAATGCAGTCTTTCATGAAATGCTATGATTTGATCTAATGAAGGAAATAGAAAGCTTGCACTTGAAGAAACAGCTATAACTTAAGTCACCTGGTCAATCCAGCTAACTTTGTGCGGAACTCATTAAAGTCTTTTGATGGACCCCCAGCATTGAGGTAGCCTTGAAATTCCTTCTCTGCACACTGATGAAGCCGTTCCAAACCAGACTCAGCCTCACCTAAAGAACACAAATACAACGTTAGATCAAAAAAAAAGGAAAAAGACACATAATATATGAGCTTCTAATTTCATACATACCTTGTAAGTACTCAAAGAACTGCTTCTTGGCCCGTTCATGCTCGGGTAAATAATATCCATATGCATATGTCCATTTCAAAACCCGTCTACATTCAACAATCTGCGAAACGCAAATGTAAAGTCAAGAATAAAATATGTAACCACCTTATTGAAGACCTCAGTGGACCATAATATGTTCCAAGTCAGAGAACATACTTGGTGACATTTCTTTTTGACCTATATTTTAAGACTACTGGGAATAAGAAGACAGATTAATCTGAAAGGCACCGAATGCTTGATTTCCAAACACTGCTACATCAAACTGATGAAGATTGCAAATCGAGAAAAGACTTAAAATCAACTTGCTGTTTTGCATAAGAATCTGAAGATGTTGGACATTTTGTGATTGTTAACCATGATAAACTTGGTCCTACTACTAACTATGAGCAAGGATCAATCAAATAAAAGCATATTTCTATGCCAATATTATTATATGTTGAATCTTGAGCTAGAAAATACAATGAATTACGATAATGCTGCCAGACGAATCTAAAACAAATTTCTTTAAATTCATCCTTTGGCTTTTTGGACAGAAGAAGAGCCCTAAACTTCCTTATATCCAACTTCCAGAGAGAAGTGTCACAAGTCTAGACTAGTTGTATGAAATCTTCCCTAAAAGGCATCAACTTAGTGCCACATTAACGGCCAATCCCACTTATCAATGCGAAAATTACTAATTACCTGTAGCCAGGCCTCTATTATGAACTTCAGCTGAGATTCGGGTTGACACTGTTTATCACTCAGCTTTTCCAGCTGCAAAAGAAAATTATCATCAATGCTCTCAGAAATTTGAACACAAGAATAATTAATGGCTCGAGTAAGATCAGTAAGACCTTTTCCTTTCCTCATGGCCCACTGCATCTAACAGCTAACGTATCAACTACAACTAATGGTCCACATTGAGCATGCCTTAATCAAATATTGATAATTTCCTTTTGGCTTGTCTACAAATTGTATTGCAGTTGCAACATTTTAAACACATTCATTTCAATTTAAGCTTTCACAATTACCGAATAATTGTAAAAGGCATATGCACATTAGTTTCTGTGTCTCATTAATAATTTTATCCCCTTTGTTCAACATTGTATGTTGGTGGTATAGCTGGTCCAACGATGTCTACTGATCTTGATAAGTTATACACCAAAGACATTACAAAAGTATAATTTCAGCACAGGAATTTGCACACTTGATTAGTATTTGAGAGAAAAACAGATTTTTGTATTGGCCATTGTATTACCTAGAAACATGTCACTAAGCAGAGAAACTAGGAGGAGACTGCTTTATACTCCTAATTATCAAAAATAATGTAGTTTTCACATACAGGATATCGTCTTCATTCTAATCCGTACTTAGTCTAAAACCGTTAATTTTACATAAAAGCTGAGATTTTAGCCCAATATCACGCACTAGCCCCTGGGTGCTCGAAAGTAGCTGTATCCCATTAGGAATCTATCTACTTCTGGTTTCATGCTAATTAGATAATTCCTGCATATCTATGGGTTTTTTTCCACAGTGTAGTATATATCTAATCCTCGTAAAGATTTCTATCTTGTTCATCTATCCCCAAAATAAATCTAGTTTCATGTCTTAAAGACAGTTTTGTGTACATGCATCAAAATACTTGTGTGTTATAGATCAGTCAATGGTATGGATAACTGTTTACAGTGCAATGTATAGATCATTAACGTTTTTTAACTTTCTTTGAGTATAATGAACGGCAATAATTAAATTCGCGTTATTTTTTATACCTTCTGTATCTTTTGGTATGAATTCATATTACTCCGAGTGACTGTATGATTAGATGCTCCTATATATGGAGTGATAGATAAATATCCAATGCCATCACTTTCAAGAGTAAAAAATAAATATTTATATTAAAAACTTCTTCAACTCTTACTCAAAACTGTGGCAAAATTCGGATGGAAGGAGTGTGTGTTAAAGATTTTGACATAACTATTAGTCTATTAGTTTCTTAACTTCTATTTCTTTAAAGAAAGATACTCAGTAGAGAATTTTACTTTTTCATTTTACATTTAACAAAATGAAGTCAAAGAAAGGTACATCACAAAGTTCTATTCGCTCTATGTTTGCTTGTATGGCTTCGTACTAAGAATATTTTATACAGTTGATCCGTTATATTATGGTCCCACAAGAATGAATTACTAGCTCTTTCCACTAAAGATGTTAGTGTCCAAGCCTTCAGCCAGACCTAATTCTCCAGCATTGCCCCACTGTTCTATTTTCTTTACATATTCTGCTTTTTTTAAGTAGAAGTTGCAATGTATATCATGCTTGGGAAAAGCCAGGAACATGTACACACTTGAAGGAACTAGGACTGCTGAAGAGAGTGTTCAAAAGATCGTCAAGGGCGGATGATTTCTTAGTTCAAAGTTCAGTTGAACCTTGGTTTTTAAAAGTTCCAAGGACCAGAAAAATTTCTGTCTATGCATTAATCTGTCATCAGTGAATATCAGAACTCTCTGGCTCAGTTCAGTCCATATCTTCTGATTTATTATTTTCTTATGATGATAAAATCTCATTCGTTCACTGTAGCTTTGTTTAATTTGAAACCTAATAATTCTTCCTTATAATTGAGTCTAATAGAAGTTCATAGATTGGAGACGCCATGCTCAAACACGAGGTCTCACCACATCAATTAAGATCGCAGATAATATAGCTTCTTATACAAAAAGCTCCTCTAAACCTTTAGACAGGTAATCTGTGTAAAACAAGCCATATATTTCCAGATTGGAATTCAGAATGCCAACAGAAGCTAAGAAGTTGGACAAAAGATATCAAAAAGACAATAAACAGTTTTAGCAAACCAAGGAAATAAGAAGTCTACTCCATGAAGATCTAAAAATATTACATGTGCAACAAGATAACAATATGGAAATGTGTCAAAAGTAATAAAAATCAATCACAGAACTACAGATTCAAGGCAAGGAATAACTTATAATGTAATAATCCTGTTGACAAGAACCATATAGAGGACAGTCCTATTGATTAAGAAAATCAGCCTTAACGTAAAACAAAAATTTGCCGGAAGATGAAAAGTATAACACTGATAATTACGAAAACAAGCATAAACATCTATTTGGGATAAAAATCACAGGACATGAAGCATGCTTGCTTTTATGATTGAAACCATTCAAAGATTCAAAACAATTCTACAATAAGTTGACAAGAATGATGAGGAATCCAAAAAATTTAGTAAGATTTACTACACGTGACCCAACATGAACAACAAAACAGGTATAAGAAGAATATGTCAGATGCCAAAAGGATTTCTTCCTAAGCTTATTGATACAATTCAATAAACAAGTTTCATTTATGGCAAAAATGTGGAAAAAGGAAAAGAAAAGACGAAGTACTACAATCACAAGGAAAGATAGGTAAGTTTCACACGGCAAAATGTTTCTCACATGTACAGTTTGCATTTGATGTAAATTTTCCAGTGCCCTTTGCCTAGACTGCAAGAAAGGTAGAAAGCAAATTATACTTTGCTTATGATTAATGACAAAAATAGATAAAAGGAGAGAGACATAATATTTCATGAGGTTTGTTGTAACTTTCACAAAGTGATGTAAAAAATTATTAAATCCATGTAGCATAATGCTCTCTTATCCATAGCTGAGTGTCCCTATTTTGTTTATGAATCATCCACATACAACACCCCCTCACCCCATTTCCTAAAATAGTTATTTTCTTTTGAAACATTCCACTAATACATGATGTCTTGACAAGGATCCTTAGCCACTAATTTTGGGGCCCAATATTGAAAGCTAAACCATATATTCACTTTTGCGACTCTCACTTTAGATCCAAGCCAATTCAAATTAGCGAATTCAATTATAGATGGAAGAAATACAAAGCATTAGCTGGAAGTGCACTTTCACAGGTTCGTCAGCAAGTTATAGTGGCTCATTTGATCTTCTGACAGAGAGCAATATAATGATATACCAACTCTTTATCTATGTAGCAGTTTTGGAGCTATACAGAAAGCAGGGTCAGAGTAAGAATATTTATGAAATTAAAATTTCTGTTTACGAAAATACCCTCTCATCCAAAATCAACACTCATTTTCATTGTTATGACATGACAACATCTGCAAATAATGCTTCCTTCCTATGCTAGCTATTTACTTCACAAAAATTCCCTTGATACATGATGTCATTAACAAGGATTTTTAGCTACTAGTTTCGAGGGTAAAAATGAAATACCAATGCTCACTTATAGAACCAATTAAGACTCCAAGTCAATTCATATTTCACCCTTTCAATTGTGGATGGAGGGAGTATATAGTAATAGCTTAAAGAGTACTTTCTCGGGTTGGTTAGCAAGTGAAACTTATTGGCTTACTTTATCCTCTGCCAAAAAGAAATGTATAAGAAAAAGGAAATATTATTCGTATAATAGTTTTGGGGCTTTACAGAAAGAGCATGGGAAGTTTTCATGCTTGGCAATATTTTGGTCGAGTTTGCTCTAGGTTGGAGCTACTTTCTCCAGTAGGGCTTCAGCTTTGAGTGTCTCTATGTACATATCCTAGACTAAATGCAATGAAAATTTAAAAAAAATATTTTATCTTAAACTTTCTAGTTTTTGAGCGCTTCTCATTCTTTTTTAATGTCCATATTTTTGTTTTGCACTATTTCTTAGTAAAACACTCATCATAATGTTCCACAAAAATCAATTCTTCAAAACACACTAAATAACTATTAAAAAGGTAAATCAGCAACCCACCAGCAAATGAAGAAAAATAAAGTATACCTACCGATTGGTTGGTAGCCCATCTTTCATAATAATGTGTATATCTTTCTAAAGAGTTTTTAGCCATCTCTCTTCGTTTTTCAGTTTCATCAAACTGCAACAACAAATCAAATTAAACAGATACAGCTATCCCAACAACATGAGTAAGCCCAAAAAAAAAAAAAAAAACCAGATCATCTTACCAATCCTTCTTGCTTAGCAACCTCATAACGATTGCAAGCATAGAAACCACCTGTTTTTTCACCATGTTCTGTCCATGCACCGAGGCAGAGCCTGCAATGATATCCTATCAGATGATGTGCTAACAAGAATCATCACATATTCCAAAAGATGTTGATCCTAGGGGCAGAAAGAAAAGGCGAATAATTTGCTTGTGTTGTGAATCGTTGAAAAGAAGTAACTTCTCTTTGTGAAAATTAAAAACAGAAGTTTTCATAGAGCAGAAAGTTAATAATCTACAACATACTGAAAGCTGAAGAAGATATTTCATTCAAACTAGGAGAAATATAACATACCAGCAAAACTCAAATTTACAGGGTGGAGTGCATGTAATATGCATGCAACCTTGGTTCTTCTCAATTGGCCGCTTGCACTTCGGACAAGGTTTGGAATTAGCCAATATCCTGTAATGTCATCAAAGGATAAGATTTATGTTGCCACTATGTACAGCAAAATAGATTATAGAAACAACATAGTTCACAAATTTTAACTTAGTATAATCAAAAATTTATATCAGGCCAGTGGTAAATTAATTATACAACTAATTGGAACTAAGTGTAATATATACAATTCCCACGCTAACTATAAAAAATGCAATTGCTTTTTAACCATCGAATCAGAAAGGCTGCTAACTTGTACTCATTTTCGTGATATAATGCAACTATTTTTCATAGTCTAAATAGAGAACAAATCACATACACCATTTTAAGTTTATGAATTTTCTAATGATCGGTGCCAAAGTAAATAAATGACTAGCATCCCCTACATGTGTTCAAAGATATCAAAAACTGCTTTAAAGATAAACACATCTTTATATATCGGGTTGCCAAAATTAAATGTCTTTCGAGAAACAATATAACGAAAAATATCTGAATATATAAAACTTAATAACAGAGAAATTTGCTATTAAAAAATTCTCATGGCTAGATGAGCACAACAAATAGCAAGAAAAAGGAAGCACATTCACATGTTCAGTAAACACAATTGGAATTGCAAATATCAAACTATATATACACAAGGTTATACATTTGAAATGAGAGAATAAAAATTTAAGCAATTTTTAGAACTACAGGCGCGCACACAGACAAACATGAGCATACATATCTAGAAGACAGTTCAAGAAAAAATAAGCACTTAATTATTGATATAGATTACAGAAAAGATGGAACATTATAGTAAATGGAAGCTGAGCAAGAGCAATCAAAGGTGTCTGCATGTATTTCTATAGGAGAAAGCATTAGGTTCATATCTAAACACTGATCTTAGGTGCTTGATGCAAGGATCGTGCCTTGTACGACATATGTTACATGAATTCCTATGTCTCAGCTATACAATAACCGATCTTTCTTTGTAAGATAAACTTTAATCACAATCCGAATTACATCAGCAATAATTTCCACATTCTACCACTCTGTATCTGGTATACATGACCATTGTGAGGTAGCTAGCCTTTCTCCTATTTCTTGCTTTTCTAGTGGGGTGCAGACATTGCATGCTCACCTATGAACTTCACAATTCAGTTACCAAAATATCAGTCGTCAATAGCTAAACGAAACTTTCAACCTAATATTTTGAGAACCGACTACAACAATTTAGAAGGTACTGAAGATTGTCTCTGAGTAAGGCAGTAAGCAATTTGTAGCTAGCTTAATGAATTGGATGAACTGAGAAATGGTATAAACTCAACCCAGATTTATTACAGCATATTTTTCCTGTCAGGACAATTCAGTAACTACCAATTCATATTTTCAGACTCAGCTGTGTTTTTCAATATCCATGTTGCTACGGTTCCACAATCAACTGGACGATGGGCTTCCTCAGCACACTGCAAGCGATTCCATTTCATGTAAAAGAAAAAATTAAGAGCATGGGCATACAAAGATTAATTGAAATAAATTAGAATTTTAAAGAATTGGTGAGACTCACATTCCAGCAAAAACTGTATGAGCAATGGCAAGTAACATCATAGCTTCCACCAATAATAAAATCTACAGCATGGTCACAACCTGGTGCAGGACACCATTTGGTCTGCAGGAAAAACAAAGAAAAGCATTTTAAACTTCTATATCACATGGGACGTGTTCAAATATTCAACAGAGACTCAAACAATGAGAGTGACATTGAATTGATAAAGATGCTCTAGGAAAGTTCTTGAATATAGATAATCTTCTTTGATAAGAAGAGGCCAGATTATTCAAACAGATAAGAGATACTCACATTTATTATATCTAGATTTCTAGTGTATGGAAATCAAACTATATAACTTGTACAATGCATAAGTTATATAGTTATTTATATCTAGATACTCACATTTATTATATCTAGTTTAAGGTGTGGAATGAAGTAATTCATAATTCATGGGCTAGTTTTAATATATGTGGAAAACAATGAGAAATTTGTAGTTCATTTTCTTGTGGAGTTTTATAAAGGTTTCAAGTAATTTGTGACCAGTGATATATTGTTGTGCAAATGGTTATTTTTTGGCTAAAATCAAAAGCTTTTAGGTATATCCTTAAAATACGTAGATTCTATTTTAGACTATATAACTTATGCAAAATAACTATTGTGTCATTTCGGTCTCTCAAATTAGACGAAGTTGATGAGATTCTTCAATATATTGTTTATATCGACGAGGTAGACTAGAGTGTCTAAATAGATTAAAACGTTTAGATAAAATTCATGTGAAAAATAAAATGAAGAACTTTTTGTAACACTAAAAAAGAGAAAGAAGTATATTTAGATGAATGGATAATAAAAAAAGAAAGGATACTATTTAGAAAAAACAAAAAAAGTGACCTCTCCATCAAATTTCCTCTTTTTAATTATTACTTCTGTGCGCTAAATTTAATTTCTTCCCCAGTGATCATGCTATAGATGATGCCTCTACTTTGTAAGTAGGTTGTATTGCATTTACCCATTCTGCATGGTCACCACATTTCATCGACTGCTGACTGCTGTATAAATTGCACATTAAAGCTATTTATTGATCTTTGGGCACGGCTCTTCAGCTTCGTTATCGACTTATCGTAACACAGTGGTGTAAGCCTTCTTCTACAACCTGGTTACCTACAGAGGTTAGGGCTTTCTCTCTCGTTTGATCTCTTGCGTGAGAGTAATAATGTGAAGAAGAAAAGATAATTTAGGAGCAAAGACTAGTGCGTAAGTAAAGATTTGGAAAAAGTTCATTAGCCATACCTCACACCTAAAACTTTGGGGTGCATTTACGAGCTGTCGATTGGTGTGTACATGCCTCTGTATCTTAGAGTCTTAAGAGGCACGCTCATCATCCTCAGAATTTCGATCGGTGGTTAACATAACCATCATTTGATTATTGAGGGAAACCGAAACTTGGGGTTCTAAGTCCAAACGTGCAAGCTATTGAATTCCCTGGAAAATAAACGCATCCATATGTCATAGTCCACTAATCACTTGTGGGGTGTCGACCAACCCTTATGTCATGATCAGTTGATTGCACTGATATCATGGCCTAATTGGGTTGTTTGGGTTGGAACTTCATTTATCTTCCTATATGGTATAATAGTCGTGAACAATATTAGAAAAAAAAATTTACTCGTTTTATAGTCTTGTCATATCTAATATTACAAATCAAACATATCGTTGACCTTGTAATTTCATCCAAGGTAGTAAGCCTCTAACTGATTATGTAATAAAATTTGTCCCATGAGCTTGAAAGACAATCAATATTTACTCTAAGGTTGCTTTTGTGCAGGTTTAAAGCGAACAAAATTAAGGTGTTTCAAATTTCTTTTCAAATAGTCACTATAATTTTAACGTTATTTTCATTCGTAGCTTCATTTCCTTCCATTTGAAAATTAATGGTTTTAATGATTTGAAAAATCGTTAATTGTTTCAAACAATCTAGAGTGATATGTTGAAAATAATGTTAAAGTACAATGAAAACACTTTGAAAGTACAATAACTACTCGAAGTTTATTAAGGAATGGGAAAAACTTCGATAAAATGAGCATGTCTAAAAAAATTAAAGTTTAGTGATTGTGAGGAAATAATATTGAAAGTACAATGATCATTCTTTTCTTTTTTTTATCCGTGGATAGGATTAGGTTCGATGAATTAAGGTGTTTAATTACTATACTGAGCTTGTGTAACATCGTATTAAAACAAGTGTAAGTATTTGAAAATAAAATGTTGATAACAATATTTTTTTATTAAACTAAAAAAATGTAAAGTTAATTTTAAATGACTTATCTACAAATATTTTTCTATTGCTTGTAAGTGTAACTTTTATTTAAAATTCATTCGAGTTTTTTTCTGAAAGTAGGTGTGAGTTACTTTAGCATTGTAGTGCCTGATACTCAAAACAATGACGCGAGACGTTTTCTCCATCCCTTCTTATCCTGAAAAAGCAGGAGTTTTTAAGAGAAAATCTCATCTTATTATCAAAATAAGAACCCTATGTTTGACTAATGTTTATAGATTATTTATAAACAGTTAAATTAATTTTTATCTACATATTTCATAAAATTCATGAGTACTATTCACTTATCCACCACTGATTTCCATTTATTTATAGTTTAAAATATTTATAAACACTTCACAAATAAGAAAAAATATTTTAAAACTTACACATTGATAATATATTAAATATCACATAAAGTGAGAATAATTTTTTTTACGATTCTACCCTTACTATAATTCAATTATTTGAATAGTGCCTTACATTAGTTTTTCAATATGTATTTAATTTATTTAATCATTTAGTTATCGTCAATGTATATATACATTTGACAGATTCATTTCACCTGTATGCTTTCATTAATGTATGAATTTCCTATTATTAATTATCAATTAATTAATATTCACATTTATTTAATTAATAGTTATCTTCATTCATATATTTCAGTGTTATTAATTCTAATTATAAGATAAATAGAATTTCACATTCAAGAGTACATTTCATTATTCACGTTCATATATGCTAATACATCCAGTTTTACTTAATTGAAAATTAAATAAATGATCTAACATTCATTGTCGCGTTTATAGTCTCTGGTATTAATTATAAATTAATTAACATTTACGCATATTCAAATATTCTTTTTAAAGCACGTATAAAGTATTTCATAATAACGTGTAATGCACATTCAACTTTAATTAGTATTAAAAGGTGTATAATATGTTTAGGTTGATTTATTAGATAAAGGTTTTTAACACTTTTCATCTTTAACATTTGCCAAATATAATTACTAATCTACCATCAAAATTTCTTTTGAAACCAGCGATCTTCAACTTTTCGAAAATGTAACAAAACTAAAATAATAAGTTTTCCCCTCTTTAAATAATTACAAAAGGGAAATCAACTAAATAAAAAATAAAAAGATTACAGCAAGTGTCAAATCTTTTAACAAATTACAAATAAGTCATCTTCTTCCACCCAACTTTTCCAACCCAAACCACCACCACACAATCCACCACTACTACCCTACCAAAAAAAGCACAACCACCAACACTAGAGAATCGAGTTCAAATCACATTGTGCGTCAATATTTATATATTTAGCCCCGGTTTGGTTTGGATTAAAATTTAATTAAAATTTCAAGTCAAAGTCAACAATTAATTTTAAATACACATTTCATGAGATCTACAATTTTTTAACCACACATTCCATTAACTTTTATCAAAATCTACTTTTGGAGTGTCATTCAATGCCAAAATCCTCCAAAAGCTGATTCAATACCAACGTAATGGAAGTTTTAACTTTTGAAGAGTTCTTGTGGAAGACCTGCGAAAAGGTGCCATTGTACTCAACCTCTTGAAAATCATCAAAATTATCAATATCATTGACGAACACATCAAACTTGATGGAATTTCCAGTATCCACTTCTATTCCTTCAATGACAGTGATGGAGATCGTTTAGCGATTACTGAAAGTAACTCCAAACCTGATGAGGGTTGGATTCTTGATTCGGTTTGCACTTTTCATATGTATTTAAACTGGGATTGGTTTTCTTCATATGAAACAGTTACAGGAGTTCCGTGATAATGGAAAATAATGAACCTTGTAAAATAGTTGAGATTTGTAATGTCAAAGTTAAGATGTTTGATGGGATGGTTATAACACTTGGTCATATTTGACATGTTCCGGGTATAAACAAGAATGTAATCTTTTTGAGTACTCTTGATTCCAAATGGTATGAGTATACCGATGGAAGTGGAGTTTTGAAAGTTAGCAAAGGTGCTCGAGTTGTGTTAAAAGGGATTGAGAAAATCCTGATTTTATATGTTAGAAGGTTTGGCAATAACTGTGGATTCAGCTGCAGCTTCTGGTTCAATAAGCAATAATTCGAGTTCGTTTTGATCGGGTTGTTCATGATGGTTTGAACAATAATACTGGGAAATCTTCCAAGAGCTCGGGTGGAGCTTGTTGTGATTTTGTTGATCATATTGCTCGTGGCGATTCGAGCAAGTTTAACAACTCATGTGGAGTTGGAATTGCTCATGGTGATTCGAACAAGTTTATTGACTCGGCTGGAGATGGAAGTAAACGGGATGATTCAAGTAATGATGGCGTGCAAAGCAATTCTGTTGGTGAGCAGTACTTGAATTTAATTCACATTTGCTGAGTATGTCCAATAGGGCATGGGGTGTCCGGATGGGATATGGTGGAAGAGTTGAAGAATCACTTGAAGAGTGAAGACTTAATTCCTTGCTATGGAATTTGTGTCAATGTGGAGTTTGTTATGCTTATGACACAGATTCCATATGACTTGGAAGTTTGATTCATGAAGGAAGTCGAGATAATTTTGGTTTAAAAGTCCGTTTGATAAGGGATCAATTTTATCATGGATTGGGAGTTTGATTGGAATAAGGACTTTAGAATGGATTAGGAAGTGTTTTGGATGCATTGGGATATAATCGAGGGCGCTGGTGACATGAAGATGAACATAATAGGGCGCCGAGGTGTCGCCTATGCGGCGAGAATTTTAATCTTGTTTGGTTTCTTATGTGGTTTTGTGTTCTACTTCATCGATAATTTCAATAATTGGCTACTATAAATACTCCACAATGTGTAGGCTCTATATTGACTCAAAATATAACAATTAGATTATTGTTGTATACATAAAAAACTTGAGATAATTGTTTAGAATTAGATTTAGATTAAGAGAATCAAATCTTATAAAGACAATTTTAGTTCTTGGTATAATAAATTCTCATCTTTCACATAAATCTCAGTTGTTGTGTGATTCATTATTTTCATATTACTCATATTATTATCGTCTTTAATTATTTGGACGAGTTCTCAATAAATGATATCAAATAGATTTTGGTATTTGGGTTGATTCATAACAGTTGTTACTTGAAAAAATTAGAACATATAAATTTTTTTATATGTAAATATAGAATGTATGGTTCTTGACTAGAGAGGACACGAATGACCTATGTCCTTGTGTCCATGTCCCTTGAATGTATGGAGAGGGATGACGAGTTTTGATTTTTTCATGTCATAAATGAATTGAACTTGGAGATTGTCATGAATCGTGAGTAGTTTAGTAGTTATTATTTTGTTAATTTTTGTAAGAGCTCTATTTAGAAAATAAGAAGGGAAGAGGAATCATAGAAATTTGTATTTGGCATGCTAATCGCAATTGCATATTATTCTATATTGATCCCGTTGGTGCAAAAGCAAGATGGTCTGCCAATAGTTTATATTCAAATATTTGTATTAATTAGAACTTATTAATAAACCTTTATTCCGGAATATATTCTGTTCTCTAATACATTCAATTGCAGCCAGGTTGTGTACCCACATTAATTTCTTACTCAATGATCACTTATTCTAATTTCGGTATGTATGGTTTCGTAAACACTAGTGTTTCGCGTGGAAATCACTAACAATTATCGTGTAAGGAACAAACCTCTCGAGACAAAGTCCCAACAAGGAGTGCTTTATGAAGAGTACGATTTACAAGAAACGAAACGTCTCCAAGGGGTACAGGCACACAAGTAAATTAAAAGTTTTAACGAGAAAAAATAAATGAATGAAATTACATAATTCTCTGTTCGAGAGTTGTTTGATCGGATCCTTTTTTCTATGCTCTCTTTTATACATCATTCGACGGTTGTTGTAGAACCGTTTGAAACTACTCGCCCTACAACTATCCACATTTTCCATTATGGATGACTTGTTAAAGAAACTGTTTATAACTGCTGCCTCTTCTCCCATTATTTAACTGCTTGCAACCGAGATTAATGGATTGTGGGATGAACTGTTTCAATAAACCGTCTGTCGCTTTAAATAACAATAAGACATTATCTTCGTCCAAATCTTGAGCGTCTCGCAGGCTTGAGCGACGAGGGTTCTCCATTACTTGGACGTCTTGCAGGCTTGAGCGATAATTGACCTCCACTACTTGGGCGTATGTCAGACTTGAGCGATGATGGGCTTCCATTACATAACTCCGTCTTGGGCTTCCACATGGTCTTGTTTGGATTCATTCTTTGAATTCTTTAGTTGGGCCTCACTCTCTGGGCCATTTAATTGAACTTTATTATTTTTGTATGTCAGCAACTAAAAGTAAAGTTCTCAACACGTCACAAAATCCTATTTAAAAATTGAATGATATGCATCTTTATATATCCCATATATCACTTAGCATAATACATAGAAGAAGAAACAAAATACTCGAATAGAGAATAATTCATAATATATAAAACAAACCATGACCTGTATTTACTGAATTATTATTATTTACTTGGTAATATATGATTTTCCCCCTAAATTGGATAGATGTTAAAGTGGGTTAGGCTGTTTCTTTCAAAACTCAACTTACTCTGGCCCATGAGTTCTTTTCAGTATAGGAATATTTTCCAACGGGCAATCCCCAGAAACTTATTTCAAGTTAGGGCATTAGAAAGTGAAATTTTGGTTTTCCTTTTATAAAGATTATGAAAAAAAAAAATATTTAAATTTTTGTTACCCACGTTACAGGTGAACGTGGGTTAGACTTAGATGCGAGCCGAAACGTTAAACGTAAGTTATCTACGATAGAACTCGATATGAGCATACAATATTAATTATTTGACGACTTTTAAAGTAATTACTATTTAGGTAGAACTTTGGGAGATAGACGCAATTTCAAATTTTTTATATAATACGATTTGTCCTGAATTTAATCCTTAATTCCCTTCAAACCAAAAATATACAGCAAATTGATGTTAGTTAATGTGAGATGTTGATTTAAGGAGACAATAATAGTGAATCCCCTGTCAAGTTGTATATGTGCACGAAAGGTTTCCTTTGCATATAAAGCTGTACAAATTGTGTCTTTATCAAAGTAGATACGGTTAGTCTAGTACCGAGTTGAATTGTTCACCGTCTTCTCGATGTTTTCTTTTCTTTGAAATCTCAGACAAATATGAAGTTAAATACGTGAATTCGCTATTCTTACAATATTAGGATGTCTACTGTAATATTTAATCGTACAAACGAAAATTAGTTATTAGTCATTCATGACCAACAACTTTACATTATGAGCGTACGACAAATTTTATTCATTTTGTGCTTAAAGTCTCGAGCAATTGTCGAGGAACTTTTTGTAAGAAATCCACATATCTATCCAATGGACATAAATTAAAGAGTTTAACGAGTCGCTTAGGTCAGGTCCATTGGCGATTAATTTAAATTTTTTTCTTTCTTCATTTGTCGTTGAGAAAAATAAATTTGAATGAACTTTTTTCCATTCAAACTAATCCCTATCCAACAAAATCATTATTTCAAAAAGAAACAAAAAACTATTTCCATTTACATCACTTCTTTAAATTATCATAAATTCTTAGTATGAGTAACGTATAGATTTATTGGTATATGTCCCAACATGACGTATTGACCTGGTCATAGAAAGCGAAAATTGGACTGTTAGTCCTTCACCTATTACTTGAATAGCAAGTTAGTCATTAACAGCAAGAAATGATCAAATAAATATTTAATCTTTTATAATTATAGTAATACAGCTACTCCTAAACAATAAAGATCGTCCAAATTTTCATTAAATTATCATGTGACGCTCTGTGTACTACCTAATGAAGCTGAGTCTTGCTTTTCCAACTTGAACTTATTTAAGTGAGGAATAGAGCGAAATTTTGTTTATCATGTGTCAATTTAATAAATATTTATATAATTATTGCATAAGATGTGAGTTAGACAAGGACGATTGAAAAAAAATGGTTTTAATTACAATCGAAATGGTGATAAGATAAACTTGAATACAAAAATAATAAAATTTAAAACACATATATTTTTCTTTTAATTTGTAACCTCTCATTTAGCTTTATTTGTGTCCAAGAAAAAAATTATTGTTAAAAAAAAATCCTCAATTCAATATCCAGATGGTAATTTGGACTCAACTTCCTAAAAAGATCGAGCTTGATATTTATAATAACATAATCGGTCCTCAATAATAAAAGGTGTCCAAATTTCTTTTGAGTCATCATGCGACTCATGTGTAAATAACACACCTTACTTAAAATTTCAGGCACATCGCAAGGTTAAAAAAAAGAATTATGCTAAGTGTACATTTCATGAGTTACATCTTGATTGATATTGTGTGATAATTCAAAAAAGTGCTAGACGATAAAGTATTTGTGTTTTAAAAATTGTCCAATCATATATCGATACGTAGCATAATGTAAAAAACGATGTAAAATAAGATCTACATGTAACATCATTGTTAAAAAAAAAACACTATATTAATTTATAAAGTTGGACATGTGGACACGTGAGTGTCACCTAATGTTTTTATAGTTTTTCTTAACATTTTTAATCGCTAATGATATATTTTGCAACTATAATCAAAAATGATGATGATTTGTACAATTATGCCCCCCGTTTGGTGCCAATTATTATTATTATTGTTTAAAAAAGAGCTTTAAATAGTATTTTTTGAAGAATACGTGGTTAAAAAGTATGAAAAAAATCGAGTTTATGTAAATACTATTTTATTGTAAAAATATATGGTTAAAAATGATCATGCAGTAAAAAGAATTTTAAACCGATGGACACCAACCATGGACTATAATATAAGATTAGTGACCAACTTCTTAAATTTAAAGTTTAGAGATCAACAAACCATTTAAACAATATATTGAGTTCAAACCGTGGAATCACATTTCTCAAATGGAAAGTATAAAACTTATTGATTTATAAAGTTGGACATGTGAGTGTCACGTGATGTTTTTACAATGTTTTTAACATTTTTTATTGTTAATAATATATTATGCAACTATAATAAAAGAACGATGATCATTTGTACAATTATATCCCTGTTTGGTGCCCATCATTTTAATAGTATTTTTAGGAGAATCAGTAGTTAAAAAGTATGAAAAAAATTTGGATTTACGTGCAAAATATTTATTGTGTTAACGTGTGATTAAAATGATCATGTAGCAAAAAGAGTTTTAGAATAATGGACACCAAACATGAACTATAATATAAGATTAGTGACCAACTTCTTAAATTTAGAGTTCGACAAACCATTTGAACAACATATTGAGGTCAAATTGTGGAATCACATTTCTCAAATTGGAAAAACTCGTGAAATATCAATCAACCAATCAATTTAAACTATTCTCGAACAACTCGTTCATTTATTGGAATCTAATTTGCTATAATCGTGCAAATTTCCCTTTCTCAAAGTAAAATTAGCAATTAAAACTAATCGAGACACGTTCATATGGTGGCACAATGTTCTATGTAAATTAAACACATTAGAAGGGCATCGTAACAAAGTAGTACAAATTAGCTTCTCCAAATGGGAATATGTCTAGGTCAATTGTACAACAATTTATTTAAACTAGTAGATCAACGCATATTCCGTGTTTAACAAATAGCTTATTCTCTTTCTCCTCTACTCCGATTAACTTGAAAATGAATTAATAGTTAATCGTCAATCGAACCTATAGTAAGATGAATAAATAAAAATATTTATTTTTGGATGAACCGGTCAACTCTCGTGATATTTTAAAATGTTTTCATTTTTTATTACTTATAATCTGATCGAATTTAAAATTTGATATAAATTTTTTTCTTTTTATCTAAAGCGATTTGATTCTAGCTAGTCAAGTGTCAAATGTGTCCATCATAACCATTATGACTCGAATGAAATTCCAGTCCCAAACATGACCCAACACTGTGTGCTTCACTGTATTGTACCTCACTGGAAGGACCCATTTTGTTCTTCTCTTCATAGGAACCATCGCCCAATTGTAAAACGCCAATCGAATTTCAATTTACCTGAAAGCTGTGGGCATTTATTGAATCGCTTTTGTCTTTCCAACACCCCCATTGCCTTATTTTAGTGCGTCTGTATCTCTGCACCCTTCACTTTTACCCACCGTTTCTTCCTTCCTTCCTTCCTTCCTTTGCCTTCTTGCCTTTTGCTTCTATCGATTCTAGCAACAAATTTTCTGATTCTAATTTTGCTCAATAACTTGGAAAAGAATGGCACTGAAACTTAGCTTCACGCCTCACAAGATGCCTTCCTTTCCTGATGCTCGTATCAGATCTCACAGGGTTTTCATGGCTTCAACTATTCATTCTCCTTCTACGTAAGTTTTGCATTTTAATTTTGGATTTGAATGATAAAAAAAATTGGCATTTTATGAAATAGATTGGTGCCACTGAGTGCAATTTTCCTTATTCTTTTTTGTTTTTATTTTTTTTGGTTGGGGGGGGGGGCGGGGGGGGGGGTATTTGTGTTTTGGTGCCTTATAAATGNAATTTTTATCTCTTGTTACTAATATTTTGATCTGGGTTTAAAGCTATTCTTATATATGTTGGCATTTCAAGAATTCAAGTTCGGTGTTCCTCGTGTTCGACTAAATTCAATGTATAAACTGTATTTCAAGTATACCTTTTCAATAATTTCCTGGCTGGAGATTGTTTTTCTTCTTCCTTTCATTAAATTATGTACAAAAATGATTTTTTTTTCCGGCACTTCTACTGGTTAAACTGATTTGGGGATTAATTGATGAGTAGTTTTTTGATTATTTGATCAATTTATTTGGGGGGTGGGGTGGGGAGTTTTGTTTCATGCATGTCATTTTATATTTGTTTATTGGACTTGTCCTAGATGATCTCATTGTACCCTTGGATTTATTTAAAAATTATTTCTGACCCTTTCTTTAAGAATATGTTCTATTGTCAACAATTAGGTTTGACTGCTTTTGATTTACTGTTGTTTTGTTATAATCTCTTATATTTTTTAGTTTTGTGTGTGCTTGAGGTGGTTTCAGCTACAATGTGGAGTTTTTACAGCATATGGTACATCTTTTGTAAACAATATCCGCCCGAATTGGACAGTATAAGAACAAGATTTTAGCTTTTTTCCGTTCTTATTAAACATTCTGAATTGCATATTTGTATGCAATATTAGATCGTACTATATAGTATAATGTCCAATAACGGATTAAAGAATATGGTTACATTTCTTCTGCCAATTTTAATTGATTAAAGGAATAGCTCGAATGATTATCAAACTTCCCTATCTTGTAACCTTCTTGGTGGTCTTTAATATGAATATTGAAAGGTTGGCTAGAATCATGGAATCTTTAAATGTCTAAGATTTGCTGGCTTCAACATTTTCTACCTATATTTTTGACTTTTTATTTCTCTATTTAAAGAGGTTGTTGGTCTAGTGTGTACTCTTCCTTGATTGGACTCTGTTATCTTCTGTTTCATTTCTAATTTTCTACCTATATTTGTTTTTCCTTCTCTGCACTCTAGCCCTACCTCATATCGACGCCCTCTCTTCGGAAAGGAAGGGAGAGGAAAAAAGTAAAAGAAAGAAAAAAGAGAAATGACAGTGACTCATCACAAATTGAAGTGCGTGAAATTTGGAACATGTTCGTTTTCATCTTTTATTAAATTGAATCTTGTGAATTAACTGTGTGAACTCATACGTAATATTTTAGTCAAGATATGTGGCGAATGATTTATCTACAACATCAGTGATATAATGTTCCAAAATAATTCTGAGTGCAAGTTGGTTTTAATCTTTGGACACCTAAGAGCTTGCAAAGTAAGTCCTTCAATTATTGCTATTCACATAATTATATGGTGCTCGGTGTTGGACAAAATCGTGGAGAACACAACTTCCCAATAGTAATTAAGCGCACCTGACTTCAGTACCTGGATTTTTTAAAGTTAATTTGTACGTTTAAATGGACAGCAGTATTGTAGGTTAATGAATCGAGGTAATTATATCTCTAGTTTGCAAATTTATAGCTTTGTGCCTTGCAAAAAATTGATCACTCTTAGTTTATGGAGCTGTTCAATTCTTTGTTTTTGGACTGTCATATTATCATCGCGTTTTAGTCGAATGCAGTCTCATATCCTACATTCTGTTGAATACAGGGATGTCGGAAAAGTTAAAAAGCCTTTCACACCCCCAAGAGAGGTACATGTTCAAGTGACCCATTCTTTAGCTCCAGAAAAGCGCGAGATCTTTAATTCTCTGAACAATTGGGCAGAAGAGAATATCTTGGTGCTCCTAAAGGATGTTGAGAAAAGCTGGCAACCCAGTGATTTTCTACCCGAACCGGCTTCAGAAGGCTTTTACGAGCAGGTCACAGAACTACGGAAAAGATGCAAGGAAATTCCTGATGATTATTTTGTTGTGTTGGTTGGAGATATGATTACGGAGGAAGCACTTCCGACTTACCAGACGATGCTTAACACCCTCGACGGAGTCCGAGACGAGACGGGTGCTAGCCTTACTCCATGGGCTATTTGGACTCGAGCATGGACAGCTGAAGAGAATAGGCATGGTGACCTTCTCAACAAATATCTTTATCTTTCTGGACGGGTTGACCTGAAGCAAATTGAAAAGACAATTCAATACCTGATCGGTTCGGGGATGGTAAGTTTACTATTATCTCAGATATGGTTAATTGGTTTCGAAATTTTTATTAAACCCCTGAATGCTTGGATGCCATTCGAACTCTTTTTCTTGTTGCTTGAATTTCTTGGTAAACTTATCATATTTCATACTATATAGATCTGAAAAATTAAAGCTTATTAGAGCCTGTTTGAACCTCATTTTTTATTTTTTGACAAAAATGCATTTTAGAATAGTGATTTGATGGAGAATTTGTGGTTAAAAAATAAGGAAAAGTTTTGGGTTTGGGCATAATATTATTTTATTGAAGAATGTATGATTGAAAATAAGAAAGAAAAACGTATTTTAAAAATAATGGGTATCAAACAAGGGCATATAAAGGATCATTTTTAGTAACGGTGACATTAGCAGTTCCTGAAACTATTTACCCATGTACTACAATTTCACGTTCTAATATATGCCCACGTATTTGCCATTTTGTTTGTATGGCGAATATAACTTATCTTGGTATGTACAATATTCACTTTATTTTTCTTTCTTTTCACCTTTTTATTTTCCTTTGTCTGCCAAATCATCTTACTTTCCCAATGCCCACGATTCCATTCTGCGATATAATTTAACATACATGTGTTAACTGATAGGATCCTCGTACGGAGAACAATCCCTACCTGGGATTTATCTACACTTCTTTCCAGGAGAGGGCTACCTTCGTTTCTCATGGAAACACAGCCAGGCTTGCCAAGGAACACGGGGACCTGAAATTGGCTCAGATATGTGGTATCATTGCTGCAGATGAGAAGCGCCATGAAACTGCCTATACCAAAATTGTCGAAAAGCTCTTCGAGATCGATCCAGATGGCACTGTATTGGCACTTGCTGACATGATGAGGAAGAAAGTCTCTATGCCGGCTCATCTGATGTACGACGGCCAGGATGATAATCTGTTCGAGAACTTCTCTTCTGTAGCACAGCGGCTAGGAGTTTACACTGCCAAGGACTACGCTGATATTTTGGAATTTTTGGTCGGAAGGTGGGATGTTGAGAAGTTGACAGGTCTTTCTGGAGAGGGGCGTAAAGCACAAGATTACGTATGCAGTTTGCCTCCCAGAATTCGAAGGTTGGAGGAGCGGGCACAATCGAAGGTCAAGCAGGCATCTTCCGCCCCCTTCAGCTGGATTTTTGGTCGAGAAATCAAACTTTGAACTCTGCACAGAATGTAGGGACTCTTCTTGCAGCCTTCTATAAGCAAATATATAAGGCCCGTCGATGGCCATCTGGTCTGTATCAAGAAATGCGTTATGTTTAAAAATGTTCCAGTGGTATATTTCGTTCCTTTGTTTGATAAGTATGTTTCAATCAGATATCACAGACACTTCGTCTCGAGTTAATCGAGTCGAGTGAAGAGATGATTCTCGTTGCATCTTGCTTTCTTTATCAACTCACATTACTACGAGTATTGTAAGTATAATCTTGTGCTTGTTTACAATTGCTATGATGATTCTCATTGGATTAAGTTCACAAATTTGATATGTTGGTTACGAGACGTCATTTTTTATTTCAAGCAAGACAGAGAATTCAAACTTTGTTATACTATAGTAACTCTGTTCATGTTCATCAACATATTCTTAAAAATCTACATAGGATACTCCCAAACCTTTTAATTTCATAAAACTCTGGTGAAATTGTCATCGGCAAATTGGGAAATCAAGAAAGTCGAAATCCTTGATTTTAGTCCAGTTAAGTTTTCCCATCGTTGTTCTTCGCAAAACCCACAAAAATTGAAAAGGGCAGTCATATTACCATCCCAATTTTATTTTGTTTCATTACTTTTTAATTGCATTGAAGGTTTTCAACTTTTTATCTTATTGTACTTATGTTGCTAACCATTTTTACAGCATTCAGATTCTCAATCTTTCATTACTTACCATATCTCATCTTCGCTGACAGTTTCCTCAACAAGTGTACTGGGATGGCGTAACTATATTACTTTGCCCACCATATTTTTAAGTGAAAAAACAAAATATACACCCCGTGTGAACTAATTTTTGCTCTTATTTCGAAGTACGTCGAGAGAATATTTGGACAAAAGTCGTAATCCGAGATCAAATGTATTAACTAATAAAAGATTGAGAATAAGTGTGCGAAAAAAGTAAATGTACAACTACAACAATAAGTAAAGATTAAAAAAGGTTAATGCGATTAAAAAATTTGTACACCAGAAGAAACATCAGTGAAAATATAAGCACTCAAAGTGAGTCTGGTGAGACCGCTACTAATTACTCTCATGTACACAATGTGCAATAAATTTCCCTTGTTTTGAAATTCTCCACTCTGTTTCACACGATTTTTGAGAAGTTAAAATTTACTTTTAAAATTAATAATTTATTTTTTAAATATGTTTGGATAATTTTCTAAAAGAGTAATGATATTTAACACCACTAGTATTTAATACGATTTATATGGTAATATTTGTGACATTAAATTATATGTTTAATTAAATACAATGATTTATGACTTAATTAATAGAATTTATAATATGCTTACCTTAACAATTAGATAGTATTATGGAAAAATGTCATATTTAAGAGATTATGTATGATTCATTTCAAAACTAAAAAATAATGTTTAAAACTTCAAGAATCAGATATTAATTAATATTTTATTTATGAAAATAATTAAATCAAAATATATTTTATTAATTAGATATATTAAGATCACAATTCTATACTATTTGGTCACAAAATTTCAAATTAATTTGTCACAAATTATTTCTCAATCACGAATCAAAATTTTTGTAAGTAACAAATTATTTTACTGTCACAAATTAAAAAATTTATAAGTTACAATTTATTTATCGATCACGAATCAAAAAAATTATTGGCCATTTTAGTTCACACATTATTTACTAGTCACAAAATATCCAATTTATTCGTCACAACCTCAAATAATTGGTCACATATTATTTATTGATCTCAAATTAACCAATTTATTGATTACAATAAACCAAATAATTTGTAATAAACATCCCCACCCACCCACAAACCATCGCCACGACAACCACCACCACCGCCAATTATAGTTCGCCGAATAGAAAATTTGGGAAAAAAAGAACAACTGCACACCACGACCACCGCACCACCGACAATTATAGGTCATAGAATAGAAAATTCAAGAAAAAGAAAACAATAGCCGTACATAACCACTACTGCACTGCCTAGCACAACCACAACCACCTACAAGCCACCCATAGTAGATCTAATCAGAAAATCACCAACAAAAAAACCATCCATAGTAAGATCTGATTAAAAAAACTCCAAAAAAAGTACCTAGACGGCTCTGCCAATTCGGACAGCATTAGTGTCGCCTTACTGTGCTCAGTGGTGTTGTCCGCAACGAGGTACCGCTGTGCATAATTGGACTTCTAGGCAACGTTGAGTAGCCTTAGGGATGGGTAGGAGGAGAGAGTGAAAAGAGAGAATGAGGGAGAGGGAGAGGGAGAGGGAGAAGGGGACGGAGAAAGTGATTTTTAGGGTTTGGTGAAGTTGAGTTGGGGCGGAGGTGGGATGTAGTGAGGTGAATTAATTTGATTTTAAAATATTATTATTAGCCCCGGTTTGGTACATATTAAAATTTTCATTTTCATTCTTCTACTCATTTTCAAATGCAAAAATCATGTTTTAAGTTTTACAAATGCAAAAATCAGGTTTTAAGTTTCACAAATGTAAAAATCGGGTTTTTATTTATTAATTAGGTCACAATTATATAATTAATGGTCATATATACATAATTATAGGTCACGATTTATTTATTGGTCACATATTATCAAATTAATTAGTCACGGATGATTTCGAGGTCACAAATTCAAAAATTTATAGGTCACAATTAATTTTATTGGTCACATATCTTCAAATTTATTAGTTACGGATTATTTTCAGTCACATATTATCAAATTTTTAGATCACAGTTAAATACTTGGTCACACACCACTGACACTATCACTTCCACTACCAACCACCGCCACTAACCACTACCAACAATAACAATACACCACCACCACCACCTCTTCCTCACCAACAAAACCACCAACAAAATCACAATTTTCACTACAAAATTACATCAACAGTCGCCGCCACCACCATACAAAACACCACACACCACACATCGCCGGCCGCAGCCACCACCACCACACAAAACACCACACCACTTCCACCTCCACCTCCACCTCCACCTCCACCTCCAGATCCACCCTGCATCCAACCACACACCACCACCAACAATAACATCACAACACCACACACCGACAGTGTCGCCACCACGCCATCAATACCACCGCACCGCACCCACACCATACACACCCACCACCACCGGATCCAACCACACACAACTGGTCAAACACCACTACCACCACTAAAACCAACATCAACACCCCCAACGCAGCCCGATGCAACACCACCACCACACCTCCACTCCGCCACTACTGAAAACCACATCAGTATGAAAACCACACGTCGCTCTAAATATAATCGAGCAACACCATAGCACACAAACACCACCAGAAATCGCGGTGCCGGTGTGAAACCGAGTGGCCGGATAACATTTCTTTCTAGAAATTGGAGAGATCTGCGTCGGTATGAAACCAGAGTGGCCGGATAACAAGTCTGGAGGGTGAGGTTCAAGGCCCTGTCGTTGATGCACTGCCTTAGATCGGTCATCAAAAACTACAAAAACTACCTTCACCACCATCCCTCAAAACCGCAGATTCACCCCTTAAAACCGTAGCCCATCGCACAGTATTTTGCCGCCGCAATTCGAGCTCCTTCTGATCGGCAATATGGATTGAGGGTGGTGATGAGTTTGTACAATGACGGCGGGCGACGACGTAGTGAGGGAGGCGATTGATTGGTTTAGAGAGTGATAATATAGAAAAGGAAGGGAGGGGAGAGGAGACGCGAGAGAGAGAGAGATGTGAGGGAGTTGAGAGTGATAAATTAGGGTTAAAGTTTTAATACATTACATGATTTTTGAATAAATAAACTTTGGACCTGATTTTTAAAAATCTATCTTCAAATCCCTGAATTTTTGTAAATTTCCCTGTATTCTATTAGCGCTATTTGAATACTTGGGCTAGTCCAATTTCAGTTAACTGAGAGGCCCAACCAATCAACAGGACCAAATAAGCCCACAAAAATCCCCCATTTTTTCATCCATTTGTCCTCTCTGCAGCATTCCAGAACAAGCAGCAGAAAGCACTGGAAGAAGAAAGAACAAACGATGTCGTCTCAACAGCAACCACAGCCATCCCCCGTAACTGGTCAGATATATGAATTAAGATATTCTATTTACTTTCCCCCAATTTTCTGTGAATGCTCCTGCACAAAGAAATAACTGGCTAGAGTCATTGTTTGATTTTCGATTTATTTATTATAATCCTGGATTTTTTTGGCGCTTCCAGGTCGTCTATTGTTTTACTTCATTTTTAATTTGCATTCGGCCTTTTTTTTTTTTTTTGCAGTCAACTTGTTAGGATTATTAACTATATTGTATTATTAATTTAAAATTTTTATATATGATTATGCACTCACATATGCGTAAAGACGGTGTCAGGGCTAGTGCACAATTGTATCTATAGTATATGTATGTACCATGGTATATGTGTTGGTTGTTTTAGAGAAATGGTTGAGAGAATTGCAATGAGGGGTGTTTTTTTTTCTCTGAATTTCGTAGGCGACCCGAACGGTTCCAATGCAAATCCAGGTTTGAGCACTGGAGTGGGTTGGTATATTCTTGGCCAAGATCAACAACTCATAGGCCCATACACCGTTCCTGAATTGCAGGGTGAGCCATTCATATAGCAAATTATTATCATAATGCTAATTAATTTGTATATTTAATATTCTAGTTGCTTGTAATTGGATTACTTAGTTTTAGTTTTTGACTTTCTTTTCAGAATAGCTCTTCCTTTAGTTCTCAGATTTTTTTTTCTTCTTGTTATTTCATTGAATTTCAGCTTTCCAAGTAAGCCATAGGCTTGGTTTTGGGACAATCAGTTCACCTATATGATGTTCATATAGCCTTAATGGCTTTAATATCATATAAGCTTAAGCTTGTTTAATTCATCTGGACAGAGCATTATTCAAATGGATACTTCTATGGGAATACACTTGTGTGGTCAGAAGGATGTAGCGATTGGCAGCCACTATCCTCGGTTCCCGGGTTGTTGATTCACTCATCTCAACAAGATGCTGATTACTCAAGTTCAGGTGATGGCACATTTTTCCCAAATGATTTCACTAATAATGACTCTTAACACATGTTTCTAAAGATTCAATTTGTTTTAAAAAAACTTCTCTCAGCCCCCATCGCCTCTAATGAAGAAGATGAGTTTGAAAAGTGGCAAAAGGAGGTGAGGGAAGCAGAAGCAGAGGCTCTGTCAAACATTAATGATGACAATGAAAGACCTACAACACCACCTGAGGGAGAGGAAGAATTCACTGATGATGACGGAACTGAGTACAAATGGGATCGAAATCTTAAAGCTTGGGTTCCTCAGGTTGGCGTTTGAAATTTTACATTACATTGATAATTTGCTTTTGGATAATTTGCATGTTATTTTTTTCTTACAAAAACAAAGGTTACTTCATTTAGGCACATTTTACCCCTCTGCCAGAAGCACTACTCTTTATAAGTAGTTTGTCAGGCTATTTTATTCTCATGAAAACACGCTCATTTTCCCACCTTAGTCTTTGCAGTGTTATCGTTTTTTGTGGTCTTCCCCATAAGTTGCATAACAAAGCTCCGCATCTTCCTTTCACTCCAGCTTTTTCTTCAATGCGAGTTCCTGTTGGTTATTCATGATAGGAAAACACAACTCAGACAACTGAGGAATATGCTCCGGAAGATATGACTTTTCAGCTAGAAGAGGAGGTCTTTCCAACAAATGCTGATGATCTATCAGCAAAGGAAGTGGATAATGTTGCCAGCAAAGCAGAATCAAAGCAGAATGGCAAGAGAAAGTTGCCAGAGGAAACTGCTGATATTAAAACTGAGGAAAAGAAGGTGCTCCTTTCAGATTTTGTTTTTATGCATATTGTTGCTTATCTCCTAGGATATAGTAAAGGATTGGCCTAATGGATAGATTACATGATTACGCCTTTTACTACTATCTCCACTCGACCCCATCAGATATTATTATTACTGTGTTTAACTGTTCATTTGTTTATCTCCTTGGATATAGGAAAGGATTGGTCTAATAAATAGATTACATGATTACACCTTTTGCTACTATCTCCACTCTACCCCATCAGATATTATGTTCTACTGTTCATTTCTTGGTTATAATCATTTTGCAGATATAAAGGTCCTGATTAGAAGCATTTTAGTATTTAGATTTTTTATTTTTTATTTTTTTTAGTTTCTGCGGGATCAACTGTATAAATTTATCTTTTATTTTCTTTCCTTTTCCATCTTCTATTTCCGTAAAACAAGGTCTCAAGTGGTGGCAAAAATGAAAAATAACCATTAAACTCCTTCAGATTCTTAAGCTAAGATTACTCACTCGACTGCAACACGAGAGAGATAAATGCCATTTACATGACAATCTACCAAGGGATCTTCGTCATTCTATAGACATTTTTTGCAAGCAAACCTAAACCCCTTCGTTGCCACCATGCATTACTCCATCACACAGTTTGATTTTCCAAACAAAGAAAAAAAAAAAAAGGAAAGACACCAATCCATCCAAAATTACCCTGATAAAAATGAGCTTTATAATGTGAATGAGTAAGGTGTATTATATACCCATCCTCCACGCCTATGTGTATTGGGCCTCTATGGCGTGCTATTGTGTTGCAGTTGCTTGACTTGAATTACTTCCAAATAAAAAAAAGAATGGGGTTTTCAATATGTATGGAGGTTGGAAGGGCCAGGATTGCAGAGGGGGGAGATGGGTTAAATGAGAATGGCTGCACGAAGTGGGGATAAAAGGTATGACTGGCTGCTGGGGGCAGGGAAGGGAGATGGTGGAGGCAATTGGGTGTAGGGATAATTGCTTGTTAGCCTGTTATTAGGAGTAGAAAAGCGTGGCTTGGTGACTATTGGAGGCCGCAAAGTTCTGTGATGGCCATGGGAGGTGGGGGAAGGGTGGATCTGTTATTGAAGGTGGCCAAGGGGGACATGGTTGGCAGCCAAGGTTGTAGGGTTTGATGGAAGCTGTTGGAGGCGGAGCATTTTGTCTAGGCTGTTAATCTTGTGAGTAATGATGTTTCATAGTGTAAGATCTGTTCCTATGTGCAATACAATATTTTCAAATAGAGAAAACTTTTTGAGAACTTTCTGTCCTAATACAATTTTTGTGGACGTTTTTGGGTGTGCAACGCTCTAGAGAAGGTTGTGAGGTGGAATTATGCTTTTGGAGATTGCCAAGTGACAGAGGCGGCAGCTGTGGTTGGAGTGGGTTGATGCCTGATGGAGACCGTTGAAGATTCAGTTTTATCAATTTTTTGATTATTGAGTTTATATCCTATAAGATTTTACTTTGGTGTGGATGAGGAACCCGAGAGACCACAAAATATTTTCTAACAGGATGAGCTTGAAACATTATTTTGTTCTCTGAATATCTTTCATGTATGGACATCATTTGAAGACATTGATGATCCGATGGACTTTTATTCAATATGATTTTATAATTTTGCTACTGTACAATTTCATCCTATGATCTTAATGCCTTTACAGGAAGCTAATAAACCTCCAGATTCGTGGTTCGAGTTGAAAGTAAATACACATGTATACGTTACAGGGTTGCCTGACGATGTTACCTATGACGAGGTTAGTGGTGATATTATTTTTATAGTTCATTTGCTTATCTCTCCTTGGTTTTCTTCGTTAGCTTTACAAGCGCATAAGTGTAATGGTCGCTGAAGTTTGCACTTTTATTTGCCATAAAAGGTCCCCCCCCCCCCACCCCACCCAAATTTTTTCTTTATATTCAATTTAGATACTGATATAGAATATATTGCAGGTTGTTGAAGTATTTTCCAAGTGCGGGATCATAAAAGATGTAAGCAATAATTTTTTTATCGGTCAAATTAAAATTTAATAATTGGTTGTTCCGAAACGTCATGTGACTATGCAACAGCATGCGCCTAGCACATAGTTTGTGAGGCTTCAATATATGTGGCCTATTGCAAGAATTGCTTTTTCATTCAACTGCTTCTTCCTAGACAATTGGGTATATACTTTCTTTTGGTTAGATCAAAAGGTGTCGTAAGCGTTGCTTCTTCATTTAATTGTTTCTTCTCAATCATGATGTAATTTCCTTTGGCTAGATGAAAAATTCTGAAAAGAGCATGAACGAGAGTAAAGTTTGGTATTTAGGCTCGAAGAGCTGTGGAAACTTAGGCAATCTCTTTTTTTGAACATCAGGATCACGTGCATTCATTTATAGTAGAGTATACATTAAACTTCACATGTTATGTATACATTTTTTGAACTGTATTAACCTGTCTGATGGGCCGGCTTTATTATCAACCATTTGTCAAAATCAAATTCCTTGACTCTATTAAGAAAGATTAAATTAAATTAAGAAAGATTAAGTTAAGTAAAATAAAGTTGTTAGCCAATGAGGTTTAAATGGTTGTATGATTGTATCAAGGAAAATATTCTAAATCTTTTTTATGGAACATATAGAAATATAGCTCCATTCGTCTTGTCTACTCCAGTAAGGAAGTAGCTTGGAAGTACAAAATGATAAAAAGAAAAAGAAATTATGTTTTTATGATCAAGGTGCTATGATTGCTTAGCAGGCGTGTCTATTTTTTATTATTGGATCTGTAAGTTATAAAAAAAATTTAGGTCATTACATGAATATATATATATATGGTGTGATGTTGGATTCATTAAAAATATATTCGAGAAGTATTAATCTTGGGTTGATTTAACTACTTTTGTTTAAAGATCATAAGGCCTTTGAGAGCATCAAGGGTAAGGTTATACATGTAGGTGCCTACCAAATTCTCTTAGATGACCATTTCTCCTATGGAGGTTAGATTATCTATATGAATATGCAATTGTTTTCGTAGTATTTGTTGAGTTCCATGTTCTACTCTTTAAGAGGAAAAGATTGTTGTATTTTTCTGAGAAATTGATGAACCTTTTTGCTTTTTATGATTGAAACATTTAGGATCCTGAAACAAAAAAGCCTCGAGTGAAGATTTATGTTAACAAAGAAACTGGAAGGAAAAAGGGGGATGCACTTGTAACATATCTGAAGGTAGTGTTTCTTACTCGAAGTGCTTGAAGTAACATGCATCATTGAAAGGTTTTCACCTTTGATTGTTTTGTCTTTGATGATGTTATTGAGGATTTGAGGTCATTATTGTTTGTTGTTATTATTAATATTAATATTATTGTTGTTGTTTTACTGTGCATTAGGAACCTTCGGTGGACCTGGCCGTCCAAATATTGGATGGAGCTCCTCTAAGGCCTGGTGGCAAGATCCCCATGTCAGTTACAAAAGCTAAGTTTGAGCAGAAAGGTAATGTGTGGACTGCTTTGTTCATTTTCTGCATTTATTTCTGGATATTAATTCCAGTGCTATTTCCCTGCTTAACTTCTCTTTTGGTGATAATTAACTTCCAGGGGAGAAATTTGTATCCAAGCAAGTGGACAAGAATAAGAAGAAGAAACTTCAGAAAGTTGAAAGGAAGATGCTTGGCTGGGGTGGGTCCTTTTCTCACCAAAATATTAGTTTGTCATTATGTAGGGAGTCAAACTTTATCCTCATTATGAAAAAATAGGTATAATGATTTGAGTTTTAAGAGTTAATTCTGTTTTTTGTTTCATTAATGCAATTTTCTAAAAGGTGAAGTTAAACATTATCATCTCTTCTGCTAATGATGACTATGTTCTAGTATCATCATGGTTCTTCATGCTCCTATGGTATTCTCAGTTTTAATTTATATAACAAATTCTGAGATTTTTGTTGGCGTTGCCTTAATTTTTGACTTACAGAGCAATTAATACGCCGTTCCACAAATTTCTGAAGTTTCATTCTCTTTTTGTGATGAAATAGGTGGTCATGATGACTCGAAGTTGTTGGTGCCAGCTACTGTTATTCTTCGTTACATGTTCACCCCTGCAGAATTAAGGGTAACACGTCTTTTTAAGTGTCTGCATGTGCCCATGCTGTTCTAAGTCTAAGTAATGATTCTTGATTTGGCTGATTCAAAATAATCCTTATGGTTAATTCTTTTCTACATATTCTTGAGATTTGATCATTTCAATGTTATTTGCAACTTTATGCAGCTTCTCATTTTAGTGTCATTATAGTGTTGATCATTAGTTTGTTGAAGATAACTTTTCCATTGTTCGCTGAAGTAACTAATAGTAGCTTGTGATAGCAATTGAAGTTCTTTTATTGTCAACAGGCTGATGAAAATTTGTGCTCTGAATTAGAGGAAGATGTCCGTGACGAATGTGGAAAGCTTGGGCCTGTGGATTATCTCAAGGTATTGCCAATTTCTTGTTGATTGGTTGACTAATGCTAATTAAACTGTTTTCAAATCAATGATACAAAAGTCCAAATTAATTATATACATGTAGGATGAGGATTCTGCTTGTATAATGCCCAACTTTGGTTCATGTTTTGGCTTGGCCTTTTGCAGGTTTGTGAGAACCACCCACAGGGTGTTGTCTTGGTCAAATTTAAAGATAGAAAGGATGCACTTAAATGCATAGAGCTGATGAATGGACGATGGTAATGCCTATATTCTTGTTATTTTGCAAGGATTTTCGTTGCTCAACTTTTGGAATTATTATTCATGATAATTGACAACATATGAATTAAATGTCAACATAGTAGTAGTTTAGAGCTATGACGGCATTGATATTCCAAAGAATGTGGATTCTTCTATTAGCCAAACTAATAACATGAGATTTAATTGCAGAATGCCTGTGAATTTAACAGCCCATGCCTACATATAGGACTTGTCACCATCTAGGAAGCATTCCTTTAAACGAGAAGAGTAGCTAAGGATGTCAACATGTGACCCACCCTGTGGGTGTGTATTTATTGGGGAGCTGTAGAATTCCTATTGTCATGTTTGTTTGAGCCACACCAAATTTTGGAAGGAAAGGATAAAAAATGCTTAAGAGGTGCCATGAATAAACATTACATGTGTATTGGATAAATTTTGACCGGTCAGGAGTAGTTTTATAAGCATCCCCACTCAACACGTACACAAACAGGAATATAATGGGAAAGTACACCCTGCATATAGGATTTATTTACACTTTACATATTGTTTCTTGAAAGTTTATATTTTACTACTTTTTTCTGAGTTATAACAAAAATGCCTACTAAAAAAATAAAAATATTCTAATTGAAAATAATAAGTCACGCCATATTTTATGATTCTTCAAAATTTTGTTATTAGAAAGCTCTTTATATCAATTCAGAACTTCTGGAAAATTTATGGAAGGAAGTTTCTGCTATGGATGGTCCTTCTCTTTTCTGCAAGGAAGTTTCATAGAAGAGAAAACAAATATAGACGTGTTAATAATAAAAAAATATGATTGTGCAAGAAAAGAAAACGAGTATGGAGTATGAATTAGGTTAATAATGTAGTCGAGAGATGCGACATAAACTATGGAGAAAAGATAAATGGAAGAGATAAATAAAGAGAAAAATAATTTTTTGGATGAAAAAGAAATAGTAATTAAAATTTTGAAAAACAAAACGGTACGTGAAGTGTTACATAATGTAAATTAGAGGGCGTGATTTGTCATCTCAATTAGGGTACTTCGGTATGTTTATCTATTTATCACGTGGCATAGTAACAACTTTCTTTGCTCAAGGGCATATTTTTTTTACCATTAAACGAAGAGTAGAATTTTAACTTGAATAAACAAAACACAGTACGGAATTTTTTGGATGAAAAAGAAATAGTAATTAAAATTTTGAAAAACAAAACGGTATGTGAAGTGTTACATAATGTAAATTAGAGGGTGTGATTTGTCATCTCAATTAGGGGTATTTCAGTATGTTTATCTATTTATCGTGTGGCATAGTAACAACTTTCTTTGCTCAAGGGTTTATTTTTTTAATTTAAACTTGAATATACAAATACAGTACGGAAAGTGTAAATACACCTGATATACATGAAGTATTTTGTAAATCTCCCTAGCATAAATAACGAGCTTCATATCATGCAACTTCAAATGTATTCTAGTATCTAGAATTGGAAACGAAATGTTGTGATGATATGGAATTCTTTGCCTTGATTGGTTGAAAATTGTTCAGGATTTGAGTAGGTCCTGGATTTTTTTTCATCTAGAACAAGTTTGTTAAACTTCAGCACTCCTGGACACCCCTCCTATACCCCATTTTCACCATTCAACCAAACATGTTTGGTAGGGGGGTTGATCTTACTGAACAATATCAAGGAACAAAAGAAGTTGAAATTTAGTTCATGTCCAATAGTGCCTGCCTAACATGCACCTATGGTTTTATTGACATGCACCATTCACGTATATATTGCACGACCTTACAAATGTTTAGAATCTTTTACAGGAGTTGGGTCAAAGAATCCTTTTTCGGTACAAGCCTTTTATAATTCTTCTTTTCATTCAGGTTTGGTGGAAGGCAGATACATGCAAGTGAGGATGATGGATTGATAAACCATACTTTAGTACGGGATTTGGACGAAGAGACTGATAGATTAGAGATGTTTGGAGCTGAACTTGAAGCTGATTGAAGTCCTCTCAACTGATTAATGTAGAAACTGCAGAATTCTACTCTTCTAAAAACGCCTAAATCTGGAACTTGTACATGGTGTCGATTTGGTATATTATGTGATAAATGCCAATGTCGAATTTAGTCTGTAGTGTTGCGTGTAGATTATAAGGTTACAGATTCATCGACCTTTCTGAAACACGGATGGCCTGCTATTCAATTTATTGTGAACTATTCCGAGCTTTGAGATGACATATGTCCGCTTTGACTAAAATTCTTATCCCATAATTTGTCTTGGTGATTCACAACTGTACTAACTTGTTGCGTGAACGCTGTTCTCTTGCTCTGTACCGTCTATCCACATTTTAACTATTTCTTCGTCCATTCTATGTTTGAACACTTATATCTTTCATGATCGCTCAACATATACGGATTCATTGAGCGATTCAAAGCTTTACATGAAAAGTATGGACATATAGACCATCTAGTGTTTCAAAGCCTCCCATCAAAAAATCGTTTCCAACGTAAATTATGACAAAATAGACAAAATAGACGAGTATTTGCAAACCCCTCAACGTAAACTAGTCCAATGACATTGTAGATAAAATAAGCCTTGCAGAATGTCATTAGAAACGAACAGAATTTGGCTCGACTCAGTCCTCCCCCATCTGATGGAAACTTTCCAATGCTTCCAAACCCTTTCCATGTATTGCGAAACCACTCAATCATTGATGTCCATTTTACAATATTTTTTGCAAGCATTTCATTGAAACAAATTCTAGCAGCATAAATGCTTCTACATATTAAGAATAGAAGTCCCCAGTGATCTGTTCCCTTCATTAGAAGTAAAAAATGAGTATATTACGAGTTATCCACGGATGCTTTTACCCAACTGTAGAGCACCCATTGTGTATAAAAAACAACAAGGCTTCTCAGGTTTAAAGCCACATGTTGAACACCTGCAGCTAGCATTTGATGAAACAAATCAGTCGCCTCTTTGAAGTGTCCATTTTCACTGAACCCCAGCAGTAGAGCACACCAAGTGATACAGTTTCTGTAAGGAACTTCTATGGATAACTGAACTGATACCTCCAAATCAGAGCACTTTGCACAAACATCCAACAAACTCGTCCTCGAAATATCATCGTAAAGTTCATTCTGTATTGAAAGACAATGTACTTGCTTAACTAGACCGAGGTTTCCAACCTCTGGCAACCCTGAAACAAGCAAAGTTAACACCTCAATGCTTCGTTTCAAAGCCTTTCCTTTTGAAGAATACAAGGATATCATTATATTCCAGAAACAACATCTGGTTTATCGTTTTCTTCAAAAAGAGTTAGTACTTTATCAGTAGCACGAACATCAGCATACATTTTCAAGACTGAATTTATCATACTGACTGATCAATTGAGAAAGCACTTTTGATCACATAACCGTGAATCTGTCTCCCTTCAAGATCAATTGAGCATATTCAGCCCCACAGCTTTCCATATTTCACTAAACAATTGAGAAGCGCCACCAACATACCCGTATATCATCGATGTCCAAGACACCAAATCCCTGTGAGCATCTTACCAAACAACTGCAGTGCATTTCGAAAACATCTCTGTTCAAAACACATTCGAACAGCCACACGGTGAAACCATTTATGCAAATCTTTTGCCACTTCCAAGCAACATAAACATTCCATTCAATATTGAAAACATATAACTACAATGTGAAACACCCTTTTCTTTCATAATTTATATGTGCTCTGATGCTTGAGTTCCAAACAAAAGCATTGGTTTCATACCAACACTTAGCACAGAAACAGAACTATCGGAGTTTTTAAGGTTCTTGCAAGAATTTAGATTGTTTAATAAAGAAGAACACAAAGCGATAATCGAGCAAGCCATAGTAAATAAGTGAAGAAATTTTCAAGATTTAGGAAGATAAGTCGAAAATCGAAAACTCGAACCGATGTAACATTAAACTTATTTGTCCGCTGAATTTTTGAAGAAACACAAAAAGATATTTGATAGAAGTAAATATAAAACAATGCCTTAAAAGGTAAGATATGCTCAAATATGAAAACAAGCAAATCCCACATCGAACGATTAGCAAATATTAAACCGCTTTAAATAGCAGTACTTGTGCACACACGGTCACGACCTTACTTGAACAGGATCTGTTCTATAGGTTGTACCTCTGTATCCTTGAGTTCTAAGGAGGCAGGAAACTAAGTCTGGTGGATGACATATACCCTCCTGATCAGAGCGTGATTGACAGCTCTGTGGCTCTGGTTTGGAGGCATTAGAGCAGTAGAGGATCGTTCTCAGCTGGGTTCACTCGGTTGGGATGGTCAGGCGGAGGTCTGACAGACTCGTCCAATCCTTTTTGCACGAGGTGGTTCTGCTGCACACGGGGAATTATAGCTCATAAAAATCACAAAATTTTAATATATTTTGATGTAATAAATGATTAAAAAATTGTGGATTTCATAAAGTATATGATAATAAAATTAATTGCTGACTTTTAACTTGAATTTTAATAAAACTTTTTAGTTGAAGCAAACATGGGCTAAATATGTTATTCCTTAATAATTGAACAGACGTACATGTAAAGGTACAAGAATGTCTCTCGTTGATTACAAAATATAGAACAATAAGATGCATATTGTTTAAATCGTAATTTGAATAGACATCGTCTTCTTACTCCTTTCATTTACTCCTTGTATCGTCACTACGTATTTATGAAATTGTTTTAAGTTTCTTGTGAATAAAGAAAGTTAGTGTGATAGGGTTTAAAATGACAAGGTGTCAACTTGAGACTCTTAGGACTAATTTAAGTGAAGTGAGATAAAGCCATTTTGTGATATAGATAAATAAAAAAAATTACTCCATTCATCCCACAAAAATAAATTTACTCTCATTTTCATACAAATTAAGAAAATATAATTAGTATAGTTTAAAATATAAATTTTATTTATATTTTTCTAATATACCCATAAATTAGATAATAGTTTAAATATGAGTAATTCATATTTATTGATAAAAAGACACGTTATATAGAAAAATATTAGAAAATCAAGAAATCAATCATATTCTAGATGTGGGAGTGACATATAATTTGTGACAAATGAAAAAGAGAAAACAAGTCTATCTATATAGGACGGATGAAGTATTTTTATTTAAAAGTAAGTTAAAAATAAAAAGTTACTTAAATTATTTTTTTGAGCCAAACATGAAACTAGAGTAAAACGCGATTTTACCAAATTTAAGTGGCCGGTATACGTTTAGCAATTTTAGTTCAAAAAAATGCAGAGGCAGAACCTCGAATCCTAAACCCTTTTTTTCACTCCGCCTTCCTCCACTAGCAGCCACCGTAAAAATGAGCAAATCAACCGTATGGTCCCGCCTTCTCCGCCATCCGCTGCGCCGCCTCTTTGAACCACCAAAATGCCCCTCATCTCCATTTCCACTTCCCATTCTATCCACCCCCACTCCTTTCACCTCCCAAATCCCTGTGAGAATCTTACCAAACAACTGCAGTGCATTTCGAAAACACCTCTGTTCAAAACGCATTTGAACAGCCACACGGTGAAACCATTTATGCAAATCTTTTGCCACTTTCAAGCAACATAAACATTCCATTCAATATTGAAAACGTATAACTACAATGTGAAACACCCTTTTCTTTCATAATTTATATGTGCTCTGTTGCTTGAGTTCCAAACAAAAGCATTGGTTTCATACCAACACCTAGCACAGAAACAGAACTATCAACAACATGCAGTTCAATAAATAAAGACACCAACTTTGAAAGAATTGTAAGGGGTAATTCATGCCCATTGGATACTATAATGGAAGCATGGATTTGCTTCGGAGTTTTAAGGTTCTTGCAAGAATTTAGATTGTTTAATAAAGAAGAACACAAAGCGATAATCGAAAACTCGAACTGATGTAACATTAAACTTATTTGTCCGCTGAATTTTTGAAGAAACACAGAAAGATATTTGATAGAAGTAAATATAAAACAATGCCTTAAAAGGTAAGATATGCTCAAATATGAAAACAAGCAAATCCCACATCGAACGATTAGCAAATATTAAACCGCTTTAAATAGCAGTACTTGTGCACACACGGTCACGACCTTACTTGAACAGGATCTGTTCTATAGGTTGTACCTCTGTTTCCTTGAGTTCTAAGGAGGCAGGAAACTAAGTCTGGTGGATGACATATACCCTCCTGATCAGAGCGTGATTGACAGCTCTGTGGCTCTGGTTTGGAGGCATTAGGGCAGTAGAGGATCGTTCCCAGCTGGGTTCACTCGGTTGGGATGGTCAGGCGGAGGTCTGACAGACTCGTCCAATCCTTTTTGCACGAGGTGGTTCTGCTGCACACACGGGGAATTATAGCGCATATCATCCTCGACCATTGGAGAGATTCTGTAATCTATCACCAACCCGACAAAATTCATATCCACCTTTGCACAATTGCTTTCAAGGAAAGTATTAAATCTTGATTTTTATTCAACCGTCAAATATTGTCTAATCCATTTTATAAAGTCTTGATTGGATAAAAATCAAAATTTTAAGATATTTTGATATATGTTTGATGAAATACGTGATTAAAAAATTGTGGATTTCATAAATTATATGTAATAAAATTAATTACTGACTTTTAACTTAAATTTTAATGAAACTTTTTAGTCGAAGCAAAACATGGGCTAAATATGTTATTCCTTAATAATTGAACAGACTTACATGTAAAGGTGCAAGAATGTCTTGTTGATTACAAAATATGGAACAATAAGATGCGCATTGTTCAAATTGTAATTTGAATAGATATCGTCATCTTACTCCTTGGCGTATTTATGAAATTATTTAAATTTCTTGTGAATTAAGAAAGTTAGTGTGAGAGAGTTTAAAATGACAAGGTGTCAACTTGAGACTCTTAGGACTAATTTAAGTGAAGTGAGATAAAGCCATTTTGTGATATAGATAAATAAAAAAAAATTACTCCGTTCATCCCACAAAAATAAATTTACTCTCATTTTCATACAAATTAAGAAAATATAATTAGTATAGTTTAAAATATAATTTTTTTTTATATTTTTCTAATATACCCATAAATTAGATAATAGTTTAAATATGAGTAATTCATATTTATTGATAAGAAGACACGTTATATAGACAAATATTAGAAAATTAAGAAATCAATCATATTCCAGATGTGGGAGTGACATATAATTTGTGTCAAATGAAAAAGAGAAAAGAAGTCTATCTATATAGGATGGATGAAGTATTTTTATTTAAAAGTAAGTTTAAAAAAAAAGTTAGTAAATTATTTTTTTGAGCCAAACATGAAACTTGAGTAAAACGCGATTTTACCAAATTTAAGTGGCCGGTATACGTTTAGCAATTTTAGTTCAAAAAAATGCAGGGGCAGAACCTCGAGTCCTAAACCCTTTTTTTTTCACTCCGCCTTCCCCCACTAGCAGCCACCGTAAAAATGAGCAAATCAACCGTATGGTCCCGCCTTCTCCGCCATCCGCTGCGCCGCCTCTTTGAACCACCAAAATGTCCCTCACCTCCATTTCCACTTCCCATTCTATCCACCCCTACTCCTTTCACCTCCCAAATCACCCGAAAATACAGCGCCAATTTTACCAACCTGTCGTTGAATGCCCGTGTCGCCGCCGCGGACCGGGCGCTGCAGGAGCTCTCGGTCGAGATGGAGCGCGAAAGGAAACGAGAGAAAGAGGAGAGGCTGAAGGCGGGGCTGGATACTGCGGACATTGATGCCGATTACGATGAGGATTACATGGGCGTGGATTCGATAATTGATAAATTGGAAAAACAGAAGCTGAAAGGGGAGAGCTCGGAGCTGAACCGGTACGAGGAGGCTACTGACTCGGATTCGGATGATGATGACAGGTTTTCGGCTGATAAGATGAATAAGCAGGCTGATCAGTTCGAAAAGAAGTTCAAGAGGCACGAGGAGTTCCTTGACAAGTTCACGAAGGCTGGTAATAATTCTATCAACCACATTACATGCATTGGCGTGTTTAGTGTAATTTGTGTACTTACGGGTCCATTTTATATATGTGAAAAATATATGGATGTTTTGTGTTAGTATTTGTCCCATCTTGATTTTCGATGTCCATTTCCAACCTTCATTTCTGTTAGAAATTACCTCCGATAAAGGAAATGGTGGTACTGGATCGGATGCTGAAGCACACAGTACTTGTTTGGTTTTTGTAAGTTATGATTCACCATTATACATTACAAGAAATGATTAGGATTGTAAGTTGGTTTCACGTGCAGATCTTTTATGCTTGGTTGTTTGAATGCCTATAGTTATGTAGAGTAATTGTTTTTGTAGATGTAGAATGTTTTGCACAAGAAGTTGCTCAGAGTATGAATCTCTCGGTTTAAGAATATTTTCTTGAAAGCATAAATAGAATATGAAACCTCACAGAAAAAAAATCGATAAAAATTTACTTGTGTGCTTTAAGGGATTTTTGTGTTCTCAGGCAACATGGTGACAAGTGAATAAATTTTCTGTTCTTTTATAATAATGAATGTGATTGCATGACTCTTGTTCTATGCAATAAGATTTTCAGTACAAAATACTAGATAATGTGAAACTGGGCTTTATTTTTTAAACGTTATACTACAACATGAAATAACAAGGAGTACAATATGAATTATTAGAGGGTGATGGGTCATTGTTTTGCTATTTGAACATTTTGTTCACTTCTTTGTTTTGCTATTATATACATTTAACTTCATAGATTTGAGCAGAGACTCTGGATGATGCATTCAAGTGGATGAATAAAATTGATAAGTTCGAGGACAAGCATTTCCATCTGAGGATGGAGTACCGTGTTATTGGTGAGTTGATGAAGAGGTTAAAAGTAGCTGAAGGGAAGGAAAAATTTCTTCTTCAGGTTAAGTTGAATAGGGCCATGAGGATGGTAGAATGGAAGGAAGCATATGATCCAAATGACCCCACCAATTATGGAGTCATTCAGAACGATCAGTTAGGATCTTCTGTTGATCTTCTGCAGCATGCCGGGTTCGAAAGGGAGCAGCGGTTGATACAAGGTGGAGAGGAAGATGATGACTTAGAGTTTGATGACATGAAAGAGAAGGATACTATAATAATGGGAAAGCTTAATGCATTAGACAAGATACTTGAGCAGAAGCTTTTGGCATTGGATCACACCTTTGGGAAGAAGGGAAAGCTTCTGGAGGAAGAAATTAGAGATCTTGCCGAGGAAAGGAACTCATTGACTGAGAAAAAGAGAACGCCTCTCTACAGGAAAGTATGTGGATACCTATTCTGCATTTCCTTAATATACTAATGATTGCCTTGGGATCTAAGCAATTTTTTACCGAGTAGATGATTATTTTCTTATAATTTTCTCTTGAAAATTTGATCAGAATGTGTCTTTTAATACCTGCAACCTTCATTGTTGCTCGATAAAATCATGTTTGAGAAGTATACTTCTTTCATGTTACATAAAGATAATTGTTGTCATACAAGGCTGCTAACCTCTGAAATTTAGGCCTATATAATCTCCCTGTACAAGTGTTTGTGCTACCCCTGCATAATAGCCTACCATATAATGGATATTTATCCATGGTTGATGATCTTTAATTTAATATCTGATTATTGAGGGCACATTCTGCTATAATGTTAGCATTACGTTGTGGGACTCTTTTATCTTCCATCAAATCATCTCAGCCAATATTGGCAATGCTTTTGGTCTTCTCATGAATCAACTTTTTTCTTCGTTTCAGTAAGCATAGTCGTTTGCACTTGTTTTACTTGCTTTACTGGCTGTCAAATTAATATTTGACTCAATTTGGGCTCAATGATTTCAGGGATTTGATGTTAAACTCATTGATGTCAATAGAACCTGTAAAGTTACAAAGGTAATATAATTTACATGTTGAAATCTCTCTCTCTCTAGTGAACGTGATAATTTGCCATATATGAATATAGGGAGGTCAAGTTGTCAAGTACACTGCAATGCTAGCTTGTGGTAACTATCACGGTGTTGTTGGTTTTGCAAAAGCAAAAGGTCCGTCCATTCCTATCGCTCTTCAAAAGGTATCATGCTGGTATTTTCCTTCGTCCCTGACTTTCAGAAAATTTCTCTGTTGAGAATGAAATCGGTTGATGTCATGGTTAACTAGTGAAAAAAGTTCCAGTCGGAAAAATCTGCTGCTAGATGAATGAGTAAGACTTGAGTAGTTGACATGTATGTGAAAATATCCAATTTACTAAATTTGTTTCAAATATGTATCATAGAATCTTTCGATTTTGTGAAGACTATTTGAATGTTAAGAATGACACTAAGTTATCTGGTTGCTCGTGGTGACTAGTTTTGGAATATATGATTCCTTGGGGATCTTTTGCTCATATGATTGTGTTTTACTGATTTATTTTCTGACAGGCCTATGAGAAATGTTTTCAGAATCTGCATTATGTAGAACGGCACGAGGAGCATACAATTGCACATGCAGTCCAGACTTCATATAAAAAGACCAAGGTTCTATCTAAATTTCTAGTTCCTTAAGCTTGTTAAATTAAAGCTAAAAGAAGATTGATTTTCATTTCCTGTTATTACCCAAAATTTGTATGGACTTTTAGGTGTATCTTTGGCCTGCATCCACTCAAACAGGGATGAAAGCAGGCAGAACTGTCCAAACAATTCTCAATTTAGCTGGTTTCAAAAATGTGAAATCAAAGGTAAAACACCTCTAATGTCCAATGACCTGCAAAATCGATTTCTATTTTCAAGCTCTCTTAACATGAATACTCTTATAGGTCGTCGGTTCAAGGAATCCTCATAACACAGTCAAGGCTATTTTTAAGGCTCTAAATGCGGTATGTAGAATAATCTATTCATTCTAAAGGCATTTTAATTTTTCTATTTGATTCAACTCTCATGATGATTGCATTTTGTTTTACTTTACAGATCGAAACTCCCAAAGATGTTCAAGAGAAGTTTGGACGAACTGTTGTTGAGTCATATTTACTATGAAGGTGTGTTTTTGAGATCCATTCACTATATTTACTTTCTGTTTTTTTTCCTTCCACGAGGATGGAGGGGGCATCTTCGAACATATCATTTCCCTGGGAGTGTAGTTCAATTGGTTAGAACACGGCATTGTCAAGACGGAAGCTGCAGGTTTGAGTACCATCAGTTCTGACGGATCCAATAAACATTGATTAATTTCTCTCTTTCTATGAAAGGATGTCGGGGGCAGAATTAAGCCCCTGTTTGATGCCATTATTAAGGGAAATTGAGGGAAAATGATGTTTTGAATAGTGATTTTTTTGGAGAATGTGTGGTTAAAAAGAAAAATAGAGTTGTGTTTACGTGCAGAATATGTTATTGTGTGAATGTATGGTTGAAAATGAATATGAAAAATAAAGTGTATTAATTTAAAGAGAGTCAAACATGGGCTAAAATTTCCAAAGCAAGGGACTTTTTTTCTTTCCTATTTTTCCATTTTTTTGAAGGTCCCATCGCAGAATTAACAAACCTTAATATTGAATGTGAAAGAAGGCTAGTCTAGTATGTAAAATAAGAAAGTATAATTTTATTTTATATATTTATTTTTTAAGTGTTGTACTTTCCTCAACTCCTGTATGATATGTTTTTACTATAATTATTCCTCAATATCCTATATTATTGCCAACGTTTTCAATTTTTGACTAGGGAACCATTAATTTGCCCTGATTTTTGAATTTCCTTAGAGATCTACCCATCAATTTACGCTCTTATAAATTTTCTTTCGCAGGTTTAATAAGGGCCATATGGCATATTCTTATCGTCTCTCTCGTCGAGATGCTATTCTCTGTAAAAGCCAATGGGATATGATGTAGAGTTCTGCTTTTGCACAGAAGCAACTGTAAATGTGACAGCAATTGAAGCGAAGATGCTACAAAAAGCACGCATTTCAGTGAAAAACTGAAAACCGGGAAGCCAGCTAGGATACAAGGAAGACGCTTCAAATAATCTTAATTCTCAAATGCCCAATAGATGCCTTTTTGTACCGACTTTTCCATCTTCGAGAATTCTTGTGTAGTTTCAACGGATATCGAGTAAAATTAATGATAATTAAAAATTTGAGCATCAGATTTTCATGGAGTTCAGGAATACACGAGACCCCCTTGATCCTGATACTTTCAATTCATTTGAATGTGTTTTAATCAGTTGTGCAGGTGGACTTAAACTGCAGTGAAATATTGATTTTCTAAAAAATTTGGTGTGACAATCAGAACACACGAATTTAGCACAATTTGCAGAATGAGACTAAATCTACCGAAGTTATATACACAAATAAGATGATGCATTATACAACAAACTTGTACCAACACAACGATCCCCTGACTAAACATATACACCAAAACTACATCTATTGACTACGAACTATGTAAGTACTACTTGAAAAAGAAGTCATCCGTGTCCAGAACAGTCCGAGCCCGAGCCCGACTGTTTCCATCCTAGAAGCACATTCTTAAATTTCCCTATATCAGATATAAGATTTAAAAGTCTGATTTCACAAGCTTCATTCGAGGTTTTATGTCAACGTTGTCAAAGGGATTCCTCTGTTCTACATGGATATAGTCTCTTGTCTTGAGAACCTGCATATTTTTCACGCAAAAACAAAAATAAAATTGAAAAAAGTTATAAGTCCATCTTTTAGCTTATCCAAACATGCTTTTAGTCACAATCTTAGCTGGTGATTTTCTAACTGGTAATTAAGAGAGCATTGGCATACCAATGCTTCAAAAAACATCCTTGAAGCTTCCTTGCGCGTTTTACCAATTAACAAGCTGTCCATGGAAAGAGACTTTCTTCCAGAATCTGCCTCCTTAACAAATAAGGTTTGAAGATACTTGGAAACAGCCCTAAAAAGATAAAATAACATCAGGAATTAATAAACTTAGCCGAGTAAAAGGAAATCAAGCCAAATATATGTAAACAGCAACAGGATAGCAGAAGAAGCCTTCTTAAGCAGTGTAAGGCAAGCAGCAAATGCATACCGTCACCGAGACAATAGTAAACAAAGCAATTTGCTAGGAAGGAGAAAATCAACGCACTTTCGAAAGAAAAATTAACTAGCAAAACATATACCTAGTACGCGTAGACCATCCACTGTTCACAATAAACTGGGTCTCTTCAGGATCAGGCATATAGTCATCAGCTAATTCAGTTTCTTCCTCATCAACATTTAGAAACTCTGCAAATCCAAAGAGCATAATGAATAAAGTCTGGATAGTCTGCACAATCACACAGTTTATAAAACAAATTCGAAAAGGTAACGCTAAATTGATGACCCCAAAGCTTCCCAAACAACTCGAGAGATATTCACAATACCAATTAAATCCATAAATGATTCACGAACCCCAACTGAAAAGGAGAAGCCTTAGAAACATGTGCAGAAACTTCTAAATTTAAATCAATGAAGCACCTTCTATTTAACCAATGCTTCCCTATTTATATCAGGCTAAATTCTCAGAAGCTTTTTATCTTATGTCTAGAGGGGTGGCAAGAGTTCAAGATTCAAAACGAAAGATAGAAGCAAACCTGTATCATTTCCAGTGGCTGAATATAAGTCCTGCATGAAAGAGCAAAAAATGTTCTTAATGAAACTTTCCATAGTTGAAAAGAGAGCTAAGAGAGTTGAGAAACAAAAGAAAAACATAAATTTGAACTTTAACTGAACTGTAGAAGTGTTAAAGATGTCTGCACCAGAAAATTACTGTCAGCGTAGAGGGCCTCTCAACTTCAACACAGCAAGGTGCATGATAACATATTCCAAATAGGTGAAGTAAAGATCAACTCCCATCATTGTGTGGGTAAATTCATAAATTATCTGTCTTTAGGATTCTGAAGTTATTATACTCATTGTGATTTCTACTGTACATTGTAATTGATGAAAATATTTGAATAAATTATCATCATTTCACCCAAAGAAGGTGCAGTTCCTAGAATTTTGATTATTTTGTATTCAAAATATGAATTTTAAGACGTGAAATCAATTTAGTTTGCTAAAGTTCTGTCTCAAATATGAGAGATAATTGACTCGAGAATATGACTACCAACTGCCTCTATGACACATAGCTCTTGTTTGACACCCTTTAATTTATTTTAATTTTTGCTACATGATCATTTTCAACCACACATTCACGCAATAAAATATTCAACACGTAAATTCAAAATTATTCCCTACTTTCTAACTACACATTCTATTAAAAATACTATTCAAAACTCTTTTTTTTTTTTTTTTTGGGGTTTAATGGGAATCAAACCGAGGAATAATATAATTTAATCAATTTCTATACAGTTTTCTACAACCCATTTTCCCATGTGAAGTCCTCGAATTTGCCCAGTGAAGACCCTTAGACATGAAAATGCTATTCCACCAGTGACCAGACAAGGAAAAACTAGGCATTGGTAAAATGGAAGTATATGCATAGCCAGAATGAAAGATGTATAGAAACAAGAAAAACTTACATTACGATCATGCAAGTCAAAATTGGAGATTTCTGCATCTAGCGTATTTGGTTGATAAGCTTCATGCATATTTGGTTTTTGATCATCATCTATGAAACCATCTTCAACAAGCAAACTGCCTTGTGGTTGATATGAAGGGTCTACAATTTGGTCGCCAGAAATACCATTATATATTTCACTCTGAACATTATACTCCAAATCTCCTTGATCGGCATATGGTAGCAGTTCAACTTCTGCACCATTTCGGGCAACCTCTAACAGATCATTGTTCCTTCCAAATAATTCAGTTTCATACTCTGCAATAATACTATCATCCTTCTCTGTCACTTCATCTATACCAATTATTTTTCCATCCCTAGAATCCATCACTGAAGTGTCCAACTCAACAGAAGGTTCCCCTATCTTCTGATCAGGTAAAATGTCCAATGTGGTTCCATTCAGTGAAGAATTTGTCTCGTCAGTCTCATTTAAAGGAGCGATCTGAACTACACCAGCTGAAACATCAACTATATCACATGAAGAAGGGTTTACGGCATCAGCACTTCTACCACTAATTTCTACTTCAGCTTCATTCTGCAAAAGTTTTTGCTGTAAAACATCAGGCTCCAAACTGTCATTTTCGGGCTTCATCTGCTCTTCATTGATATTAACTTCTGCGTACGTGTAGTTGACATCCTCCAGCTTACTCTGGCTCAGCAGAGAGTTCTCAACTGGTTCAGCTTCCTCATTATCTCTGATTACCAAAAGCTCACTGCATGGGCCCAGTCCACTTTCTTCTGGGACATTCAGCTCACTGGACCCCTTATCTTTTTCTATGTTTATGCCAATACCATTTTCAGGAACCAATTCCCATTCAGCTGCAGTTTGAAGAGAAGTAACACTTTCTTCATGTTGAGAAGCTAACTTGGGTTCAGCACCACATCCAAGTAAAACATCATTATCGTCATTTTGGGAAGTTAACCTTGGTTCAGACACAGTTTCAAGAGAGACATTTATATCATTTTGGCAGACTCTTATTCCACTCAGATCATATACTTGACAGTGCCAAGAAGCCAAATCAATTGACATGCCTAGAAAAAGGAAATAAACCAATGAAGGCCATTGCCTGGAATAATGTCATGTTCCAATAAGAGGTACAGCTATATCAATTGGGAAATGTTGATTTTTTGTGAAATGGATATACATGTCCATTGAACAGATAATCAATAAAGTAACTAGATAAACGAAGATATGAGATAACTAATGGACACCCCAAACCACAAAGATATTAGAACTCAATTTATGTACTCATAAACAGAATTCATGAAACGACACAACAGTTTGTGTCCAGGAAACTTGGATTTACCGCAGTGCAATTATCCACCATCCAGTGAGCTGTGACCAACAACATATAGATGGAGATATAGGACCAGTTTAAAGCTAAGAATGTCATGACCAAGGACTTAACAATAAATATACGGAACTCATATGATGTCAATTTAATCAAACAAATCTTTAAATGAGAATATAATGGGGAATAGCAGGCAATATGCCAAACAATAAACATGGATCCAACAGAATTAATACACGAGTGAGATTTTAAAATTTACAAGGGAAGTCATGAGCACTGGCCAGCATATTGGCTTAAAACTCACCAGTAAATATTGGTTCAAGAAAAATTTCGTCCTCCAACTGTTGTTTCCGAATCATTGAAATTTCAGGACTTGTGCAAGGAGCTTTCTTTCGTACACGGCGTATGTCTTCGGTTTTTGTCAATTGTTGGCGTATCAAACTTTCAAGGAACAAACAAAAAAGTTAGCAATTTATAAGAATGACATGGACAGGATAGCGTACAAGATCACCGCTCTAAAACACTGGATATTCATTAATCATAACTAGGAGGTAAATTGACCAGGTCAAGATGCATTTGCCAGCTACTTGTGTGAAGATAAAAATAGATAGGCAAATCAGCATGGATATTGGTGTGGGCCAATCATACAAAACATGTAAAAAAAGGGAACTCTAAACTAGTCTATAGGAGCATAGAGCAAAATAATAGAATTGCTAATAGTATAAGCTGACCAATTTCTCTTATTGGGAAATATGCAAGATGTATCCAGAGATAGTTAGCAATAGTTGTTTTCTATATCAATACAGTTGAAAATTGATGACAAAAGGAGAAACATACTCGCCGTGCAAAACCATTGAATTATCCATGAGAATTTTTCTTTTGGGTGCAACTGTCCGTGGAGTAAAGTGAGAGCGTTTCAAAGATTTTAGCTCAGGAAGAGGAGGAGTCGGCTTTATTTTCAGAACTGAAGATTTTCCAACTGAGACAAGCAGAATTCCAAACAAATCACAAAGCTCCAATACAGAATTAAGCGGAAGATAAAATTCAACTTTCAGCTTCTGCATCAACTAAAAGAATGAAAGGGCATATACCTAAAATGGATGACAGCAAATCATCATCATCAGGAACAGATTCGGCAGTTCTTTTCACACGAACTATCCTCGAAGATTCAACTGTTTCTGCCAGTGTACTTTCAGTTAAACTACGCTTTTTACCTGAATTTTTTTTTCTCCCACCATCATCTTTGTCAAGCTCCATTAAGCCCCTTGGAGTAGCCTCTAGTAGCATTTCTCCAGTTACATCAGCCTGGGCTTCTGGTACTGAAAGCAGTTTTTCAGGGGCAGGAAAGTGAGCTTCTGCAGAAGTACAATAGTTTTCCACCTGTACATCCTCTGAATTTATATTATCCACCTGACCATCAGGTTTGCTAAATGCTGCATTATCGTCTACACATGTGGCAAGATTTTGGACTTGGTTTTCATTTGGAATTTGTATGGAATCATCAGTTCCATGCAGTGTTTCACCTGATAAAGTGAAGGCCCATTAATACCAAACCGAGGACTATTACAAAATGATATTCATCTTATAAAAAATTTGTTATCAACAACAGGCCCAACTTTGGTGAGTTTTTACCTTTTAAGTCCCTAATACCTACAGAAGCATATTTTCTCCCATGCTTTTCCGTCCATATTTAGTTCCTTAAAGCTATTCATTTCAATTTGTTTATCAAATTTATCCTTCTACAAAATAACCATTTTCAAGTTCTTCAGAATTTAATAGTTCTCCTAATCTCAGACAACTATGACATTAAATTGTTGCTTGTTACTACCGTTTGATTTAATAAATTAATAAACATAATAGAACTAAGGACAAATTTTAGTGCACGTAATTTAGCCCTTGTTTGGCCCTCTTTCTTTAAAACTCATTTTTCCTCAAACTCATTCTCAACCACACATTTTGTGGGAACCACAAATTTTATTAACTTTTCAATCACACATAAGGATGGAGACGGGGGGACAAAAACAATTATACTGGGCTGATACATTAAAAAAATCCATTACAAAAAAGGACTACAAAATTAATTGGGCTTGTGGGCATGTCTGGGCCTGCCCCTCCCCTCCCTCCCTACGCCCCTGATCACAAGTTTCATCAATTTTTATCAAAATCAACTAAAAATCTCATTTTTAGAAAAACCAAACATGGGCTCAATAATAAAGGCAGAAGGTGGAATTTACACTTCATTTAAGACTTCAGAACTAGCTATAGAGTACCTCTCCAAAGTAGGACTTTGGGTACAGAAAGAATTTTATAAGACTTGAATCTTTAGGAAACAATTTAGGCCTTCCTTAGATTCTTTATGACAAGCTATATTAGCGAGTGTTGAGCTTGAGAGACAAACCTGGAGTTATAGGCATCTCCCCTCCAGAAATTTCTATGGAACCTGAGACAAACATATCAGGATGTGCGTGGGAATCCATTGGCACGTCATGTCCAGAATTGGGTAAATCAGTTTGTTCCATGTTTGAATTACATGGCCTCAGAAAATGAGGTTCAGTAGACAGAAACTCTTCATGAAGATCATGGTTCATTCTGTCGAAATCATTAGTTTCCTTACAAGCCAGAGCTTCAGGTTTCTCAGGGCAAGGTTCACCTTGGTCTTTAGCACCTGATTCTGATGCATGAGAAGGATGTTTCTCCAGATCACTTTCAATTCCCAGTCTGTCAGAAATCTCAATCCCAAGCGATTGATCTTTTCCTGATACATCTTCAGGAACTTGCTGGCAGGTACTAGTCAAACCAGAAATATCACAAGTACTTTCTTCCAAGCCAATTTCACTGGGTCCTAGATGATCATCACATTGTTCATTGACTGACATAACCTTATTATTATCATTATTGGCAACTTCATTCTGTGAATCTTCCCTACCGAGAACATAAGATGCCTCTGTCATCTTATCAGTAAGTCCCGAGGTGGCTTCTTTGGCTTTCACTTGATTAGATATATTGGAAGATGGTCCGGCTGTCGATGGAGGCTCGTCCTGCAAAACATGATCAACAGTAGCTTCAACAGAAAGAGATCCTCCGTGTGACTTTAATTCTTCGATTTCCAGGACACCTGAATGGTATCCATTCTTGTGAGGCACAACCAGAGGAACTTCGTCAGAATTTATATCATCACAGCAATCCATGTATTGTTTATCCTCATTAGTATTATTTTCTGTATTCTCTTTTACAACAGATTCCATTAAGTGATCTGATTCCAGATGGTCATCACATGCTAAAGCCCCTTCGACATTGGATAAATTTGGTTCTTCCACCAAGCCAGGAGTACATGGAGCCTGAGTGTAGTCCATGAGATCCACAGCTTCACCAACACCATTAATCTGCACATAAAGAAAATCACCTTCGCTAGATAGAATGTTGAATTTCCAAACACCACAATGTGATTAAACTTCTTTTTATTTTTTTGGGTGGAGTGGGGGGAGATTCCCATTTGTGGCATTCATACTAAAATAACAGAAAACCAAATGCATCTTAGAACATAAAACGAGTCATTAAATGAAATGAAGACCCCAACTTCTTTTAAAAGAAATTTAAAGCACTAGCTACCCTGGTTTCTGAATTGGCAGTTCTGTCTTCAGGATGTTCATCTCGCTGGAGAGGGGTCATTAGTTGGGCAGAGACCTGAGTATCAGAACTGAAATCAGAGAAAATTCAAGTGAGATGTCAATATAGTTTAGATAATTACTTTGAAAGATAGACAGTCTGTCACCAAGACATATATAGTGATGATTAGAGCACTTAAAAATGAGAACAAATACTAAAATAAATCTGAATAAAAGTAGATATTGACAATGCTCCCAAAACGGTTGCAATATATTATAGGCAAGACAGAGATAGCACCCTAAATTGGAAAACAAAGTAAGTCACTAGTGCATTGTATCTTTTGACCTTAAAACGAGGAATATATGAACAAAGTAGACATTGTAGATAATATAGATCGAATACATAACGACGTGATGGGAAACTATATATGGGAATGTGAAAGCTCAAAAAGAATATATCACAAGTAGACCGACTGATCACCCTGCTAAATATGGGTGTATCCCATCTCAATTAAGCTCACAACGCAGATTGAAATGCCAAAGTGTTTCTGTCATTTCCAACAGCACGTAAATTTTCTCAAACACCATTGTTATTCCTAAAGAAACTGGAAACTTTGAGAACATTATAATGATTTTCTGTAAACCAAAACCAGTGTTGCACGGACATTTCAACTAGGTGGCAAGTCCTTATTCGACATGTGTTGAATACCAACACTCGTCGGACATTCTACTATAATCATTTTTCTTTCTTTGATTATCGGAAACGTGTCGAATACCAACATTAATTGGACACTCTACCATGGATATTTTTTTTTTCTTTATCAAAAATATTTTATAACTCAAATAACAAATAAGTAATTATATTTAAAAGAATTCAACAAGAAAAATAAATAACTATAAAACTAAATTTACATTATATAAATGAAAATATTTAAGAAATTTAGTCAATACTTTTTTTAAAAATCATGTCAGTGTGTTCAACACATGTCATGTTGGACATACGTGCCCATATCGGAGCATCATAGACCAAAACAATCATGGCTTATTGCATGAAAGGCTGTTCCTGTTTTCAATTCTACTCTGGGAGTTCAGAGTTCCTGAAGGATTCAATGGGAAAATTTATAATGGCATGCATCCACTATTTTTAGGAACTGACAGCAACAAATGACATCTCAATAGAAATGCTGCAGCAGTTAAAGCTGAAAATAAATAAAAATTGAAATTCCAAAAATAAAATAGATGGAATGGAATCATATAGTAATGCCATACACCAACCTGTCATTGGTATGCCCTGAAGTGCCAATTTTGTCCAAAAATAATTCCTGTAAATTGAGCAATGAAAAAGAGAACTAGTAAGAAAAATATTATTATATTAATTACGGTATGTAAATAAAAGTAAATTCTTTTATTCATCTGACTAAGTTTAACATCATACTAACATAGCAAAATTTGGTCCAAACTACTGTGAAAATATTTGTATTGTCAAATGCAATAACATTGACCTGTATATCTCAAAAACAAATAATATCATGTCACACGCAACAGCATAATGATGGATTTTAGCATATCAAAAATGCAGAACATGTACCTAATCCAATAAGTTAACTCTTAGATTTTATTGTATCAAAATCACAGAAAGTAGACATAGTTTAAGAATTAGCCCTTGTTTGGTGGCCATTCTTTTTTTGGAAAAACATTATTTTGAATAGTGAATTTTTGGGGAATGTATTGTTAAAAAGTAGGGAAAAGTTTTGAGTCTACGTATAAAATATTTTATTGTGTAAATGTATTGTTGAAAATGAGTATATAGAAAAAAGAGTTTTAAAAAAATGGGAGGCAGAGGCTTAAATCTTACTCTACATGAAAAAGGTGCAATGAATGGTAAGATAACCTAAAATAATGTCACACATCCTCTATAATCGAAATTCATTGAGTTGATATGCATTAAGTTCCATGATGACACCTTAAACAAAAGAAATATTTATCACTAACTTTTTTTTAAAAAAAAAAACTTATAATTAGAGAAGTATTAGAATGTCAAACGCCCAATTGGGTTACACTTTTGGACAAACCAAAATGAAAAAATAAAATAAAATAAAATAAAATAAAATTTAGATAAAAGCCAGTGAAGATAATTCTCATCAACAGAGTAATAACTCAATGTTCATACCGACAATTGAATACAAATGATAAGAAAATGCAGTACTCAACTTCCAACTGACCATCAGACAATACTACAACAAAATCAACATTATAACAATAGCTTACAACAGTGTAAATCAAATCACAATAGCATCATCAATTAGCATGACATACCTCATCAAGATCTAATCCAGAAGCATCACCATCACCAAACCTCTCTGAGTACAAACAGTGCAACAGTTAGGAAAATATTATAGGTCAAGACATTTCCCATTTTTGGTTGCTGTTGTCGGGTTTCCTCTACTTTTCTTGGTGGGGTTGGGAGTGGGAGTGGGAGTGGAGGGGTGTTCATAGAAAATTTCATAAATTAGAAGTTCACACAAAAAATGTGAGAAAAAACACTAACCATCCAATCCAAACTTTGATGTGGAGTAACCCGCAGCCTCCATGGTGTCTTGAAGAGTAATTTGCTCCCTTGAACTGATATGATGATCCACATAGTTACTGGACATTGCAGTCAACATGCCAATGTTAGGTGGGATGGATTAAAACACTGATGATTGATAAGTGATTTATTTCATAATCTCTTTCAAGCATCCTACTAAAAACTCACAACCATCAGGGGCTATATATCCAATTAATAGTACCTGCTTCACCCAGAAAGAAATCATTCTCTTCTTAGGTTTGCTGGTCGTAGTGAATAAACCATTAAATCTCATATTTTGAAAGTCAATAAACTGAGGTTTGTGCTCGGGTGTCCACAAATTTGGCAAAATTGGTACACTCCAAATCCAATATGTAACCACTCAATGTATAAATTCTCACAGACAAACATACATACATTTCTTTAGAAACATTAAAGTTTGGCAGCCATTTTTTTGTGGTGTACTGATAAAAACCTGAAGCACATTTATATTAATAGCAAAGCTTTCTCAGGAAACGCAAATTAGATATTTATTGAGCCAACCTCTGTAAAATGTCATTATCTGGCAGCTCAAAATCATCAAGATCAAATGTCTCTGGCAATGTGATGGAGTGATATGGCGCCTTTGACTCTTCAGGAAGTAAATCAACAGCAGCTGAGCGAAATGCTTGCTTGACCTTGAGCAAAGCCTCGCTGCAATCATCGAAGAGGTAGTTCACCTTTCTAGAATATATCCTCACCACACCAAGCAAAAGATGGCTAGACAACCGAAGCGCAATTGGAACATCGGGAAAAAGAATTGAGTCTGTAGAATATAAGCAGGTTAAGTTAAAAGAGCAAAAGACCACTCTTTTTCATAGGAAAATTTTAAATACACAGAAAACAGGTAAGAAGTAACATGTCTATATTAATTCCACCATGTTGAATGTTGATACCAGATAATAAACTGAAAGGCGCTTGAAGATAGTGACCCAGCATATTAAATACTTAGTTTTATTGTACATATTCCAAAAGGTACCTCCTTTTTCTCCTTTCAGTCAATACTTGTGATACCATAATGCTTGGTCAATACATAAAGTTAGGCTTGTTCTACAGTGCAAACATTAACCCTGGACCCTAATAATCACACTTTGAATGTGTTAATCCACTGTCTTCATTGCAAATTAACTTGAAACAGAAGTCTGAAAACAGTGTGTGAAAATATTGGAACTTAGAGCTAGACACAAGCAAATGCACACGAACTTTTACCCCACAAAGTGATCCCTTGACGAACGTCTAGCCTCTTAGGGACATCAAATTATTACAATCGCATGATGGTTGGATAGTTAAATTTCAAGTTCACCTCCGATAATTCAATTTTCATCCTTTTGCAGGGTAAGTATGCACTTATGGGTTGGATGTGTGAAGCTTAATCATACGAGTACAGTCACCTGGATATCGGAAATCATTCAAAAATAAGATTATCTAATATCCAAGTACGCATAGGCAACTAATTGAATGACATTCGGGTGCTTTGGCTGCGCATTAGCGCATATGTAAATTCCAAAGTGGATAAACTCCAACAAGTCTTCCCAACTAGTACTTTTTTGTGATAGACTCTATTGCTTCTTCAATATAGGCTGGTTTATAGATGAGTACACCATGGTCTAAAAAGGCGCCAGTCGCACCACTGTGCAATAAGGTGGTACTTTCAGTACTTTTTCAATGAGGCAGGCAACTCATTAACTGAGAAGCACGCCTCAGTATGCACACCTCAAGGAGCTTGAGGTGTGCGCCTCAGTTTAATTGTGACCTTCAAGTTGTTTTTCCTTTTCTCTTCTTATGTTTTCCCTCTTTTTTAAAGTTTAAGAATGACTTTCATATAGAAAAGGAGTTTTTTAAATGGGCCCATCTTGTTCTCAAATAGACCAACTAAATATTGGGCACATCTTGTTCTCAAATAAAACAACAAAAAATTGGGCCCATCAATTCTTTTTATTATGGGACTAAACAATTAAAAAAATCGGTATACTACACCATGTCTCTCTACTTCCAAGAAAGAAGTTAGTCTTCTTTTACGAGACTGCAAGGCAGCACCGGAAATTATTTCAGGCAGGTAAATGCTTTTATTTGTATTTGTTTATTTTATTTCTTAATATCATCTCCTCTCTCTGATTTTATTTTTTATTTTTTGTATTTCTCAAATTCTTCTTCAGAATATTGCAAGGCAGCCACAAAATCACACATATAATCCAGCAGAAAATCCAGTTCTAATTCAAGTTCTGCACTTCCAGCAAAAATTTTCTTTTGTATTATTTTATAATTTTTTGATATTTTTTTATGCCTTTATCAGCCTTGCCTCATGACGGAAACATGTCTCAGTACCTATTTATGCCTTTTTAAACATTTGAGTACATAACCATCAAAGTGGTGATGTTCTAAATAGGATTGCTTAGATGTCCAAATAAACACAAGGAACTAGCTTTGCAGCAAACCTCTAGAGCACATGCAAAGATTCATGTAAACTTTTGATTATCATCTGGAAACACATAATGTCATCTCTTTATAACAAATAAATGTACACATTATCTAATACCATGAATCCAAATCAGCTTCTTTAAAATCAAAAATACTTCTCAGCAAGACTTTTCTCAGTTAATCAACCACCCTCCCAGCCTGCCAGATTTCAGTTTCTGCATAAGCCCTGGTTTCTCACTTTCTTTGCCTAGAAATGTCTAGATCTCCTATTTCCAATTCAAGGAGAAACGTGGGGTTGTTCACACAGCAAAACTTGGATAAAGATGAGCTCTAAAGTTCGAGTGCACGAGCACAAAGACAGTCCAGTTCTAGGACACTTTTTCTATAGCATCCAGAGCCCCTTGGGCCTAATGCATCTCCTCCTCTACTAGTTTCAAAGTAACGTAGTTTTCTGGTGTCCACTATATTGTGTAGTAACTATCACAAGGTTGCTGTTGGTATCTTTCTTCTAATATAAACCATTCATACTATACAATCTGCCGAACAAGTACCATGTTCTATTGTTAATTGATGCTCGGAACTAGAAATTTCTAGTTAAATCTGATTTCAGAGATTCATCAACAAAGTAAGGCAGTGAATGTGACCCTAACTTAACAGTTAAGTGGATAGAAAATTAAAAATTAACAGTTTAGTGGATAGAAAATTAAAAATCACCCGCTAACATAAGAGTATCCATTTCCATTGATACTGAACATGAGCCATATTAGGCACGACGATCTCCTTTTCCAATATCTGTTTATTTTATTTCCTCGATCAATGATAATATATAAATATATATGCATGTGAGTTTATACATCAACCAGACAACCACAAGGACGCATCAAAGTCCAGAGAGAGTGTAGTGTGTTTGTAATTGCAAAAGATAAATACCAGCATCAATGAAGGAGAAAAAGTACGAAAGAATAGATTGAGTACAGAAAAATAATAAAGAGAAAAATAGAAACATTACCAACAGAGACTCCAATGTCAGTATCAGCAACTTGATTCTTGCGAAGCTTGCGCTCCAAATGTGCAGCTATCCATATTGTACCAAGCGGCCCCTTTTTCGCCAATATAAACTGTGAATAAAACATCTCTTCTACCTCTCCCTTTCAATCCCCCAAATTCTATTAGACAACAATAGTAACTGCTTCAAATACTTCTCCCCCTAGTTTAAATGCATACAATAATTCCCAAAAATAATTCAAAATTTACAGCTCAAAAACCTTATCTTTATTCACTTCAATCAGGACCCATGTGAAAAATCAAGCACGACTCGTATTCAAACCCCATTTTCAAAATCACACCAGACCAAGGAAAACAAAACCCTAGATTTCTCATAAACATTAACTCACTAAACAACCAGTTAGAACTACCAATGCCAGAGCTTTTGCATAAAATCATCAACTGGGTTTACTTAATAAACCTCATATTGAGTGGCGAAAACTTCAATAACCAACTGAGATCGAATCGAAATTCAAATTTTGAGCAGAAGAAGTGTTTATAATCATGTGCTGTATGTATATCTAGAAAGAAAATCTTGACTTTGTATAAAATCTGGTAAAACGTAAACATGAACTTTGGTAAATTTCACATATGATTTTTCATTATTTTTCCATTTATCTTTAGAGTTTTCAAAATGTTGCAAGGAATTGTCGAAAAGTCAGCAGTGCTGTCCAGACGTTCTTTCTGAAAATGTCTATACATCGTCGGATTGAAATCCAAAGGTCAATGTTTCACGATGAAATTGAACTTAACAGCGTATAGAAAATTGGGATAAATACCCCATCTATCCTTGAACTTCCACCTATGTTTCTAACACATCAATAAACTTTTAATTGTTTCTAATTTGCCATTGAACTTCTGAATTTGATTCTATCCTACCCCTATGCTGATGTAGCAAACTGAGGCTGGAATTAACCAAAAAAAAATTATCTTTTTCATTAAAAATATTATGCAACAATCTATGCCCATGTTTGATCCGAATTAAAATCTGATTTTAATCCAAATCAAAGTTAAACAATCAAACACTCTCTACTCTATATTCTCTTAGTCACGAGTTCTTTAAAAAAACAATTGATAATTTCTTATCGGCTGAAAAATGGTTGTAAATTTTCATATTTTTGGAGTGTTACCTAATTTACGTCAATTCACGCTAGATAAAAATTAACATGAAAAAGCAGCCATGACAAACTAATGGATTTAAGTTTGGAGTCACTATATACAGATGGGTGGAAGTTCAGGGACTGATGGAGAAAATTTGGAATATGTATCGTTCGAAATTTGCTACATAATACATATTTTTCCAATTAAAAGGTGCGTCAAAACTTTATGTCACGCAAATTATAGAATTTGGACTTTTTATTTCCTTTTACCGTTTGACTTTTAATCCTTATCAACTACAATCAATAAAATAGAGTTATTGAGTACTCATCTCTTTATTTTACTTTCTTTACAAGGAAATTGATGAAAGGATGATTTATTTTCGAGAAAAATGGGGACAATATTGAATGACACATTATAAATATTACGAAGGTTACCTATTTTTATTTGGAAAAAAATTGGATAATTGACACAAAACGTCTTTATTGTTTGTTTTCATTATGCAAATCGTTCATATCGTTTACTTTGATATTTGAGGTCCTCGAATCGAATATTCTTTGTACAAATCACTTTGTTTTCTCATTCCATTCATTTGTTCCATCGGATGGTCTTGTATTATTCAACTCATGTTATTTGTCCAACGATATTTTGGTCAGGTTACAGTATGCAACTCACTCGATATTTGCATAGAAAACTCGATATTTTGCTCAATTTATTCAACTTTCGCATAAAGATTTGCTCAACGAATTTGAGCTTTTCGTGGTAAACTCACGAGATATCTACAAAATTCGATATTTTGTCTCGTGAAAACCTGTATTTCACTCATCAAACTAGAGATTATGTACAACGTTCTGTTCAAAATTCTTTTGAGGATGCCAATAATCTCAAATGTTGAATTTCTGATAAAGATAACATAGGGTAACATTATGATCCATTGTTCTTCTCTTGTGCAAAATAAACTGGGTACAATTTTACATATTTAAGTTTAGATATGATTTTTTTACACACATGTATACATAGTACATACGGATATAAACATATAATTTATACATTTAACATTACCATTTTTTTAAAAAATGACTAGGGTTAGACTAGGAAGATGGCCAAGTAGTGTGTTGACTAATCACCGGCCAAACACACAGTGAACTACACATAACCATTTGATCGAGCAAATGGACAAAATGAGAGAAAGGGGTGATTCGCACAAAGAATAATCAATCCGATGAACAAATAATCAAAAGTGAAATGATATAGATGATTTGCATAATAAGTGTGTATTTGAGTCACATTATTTTGAAAGAATGTATTTTGAAATAATAGATTGATGGAAAATGTGTGGTTAAAAAATAAAGAAAATTTATTGATGTGATGAAAAATATTATTTTATTAAAGAATGTATGGTTAAAAATGAGTAGAAGAATGACGATAAAATTTTTAACGTGCATCAAACAGGGGCTCAATAAAAATGATAAGAATATTTCATGTTAATTACCCAAAAAATTCTAAACTTCGTAACGGAATTCTTAACTTGACTAATAAAATTCGCGACAACTTATTTTGGGTAATAATTTTTTTTTTCTTTTCACTTTACAAAGTTCAAATATTTTAGGTCAAAATAAATTCCTTATTTGTATCTCATGTTGTTTTTCAATCTTATTTAATTCCTGTTTGGTACATATTATTTTATTCATTCTTATTTTTTTACTCATTTTTAATCACACATTATTCAATAAAATAATATTTTTCATTACATCAATAATTTTTTTTTCAATTACATATTTTTCATCAATTTATTATTTTAAAATATATTCTTTTAAAATAATGTGGCATAAACGTACTCTTATTGTATCCATGCTCAACGACAAAATCAATAATAGAGGACACGCATATTAATACATGATTAGATAGCTCAAAAAATAAAAATAAAAAATTACGGCAGTCAATCCCGACCTGCCACCCCAATCCTGTCATTTGCCGACGAGCACTATAGGTTGTTTTTTTTTTTTTTTTTAATAATTATTAAAATTACAATCATAAATGGACACTAGTGAAATGAAATCAAACCCAACCCTTCGTACAACTCTCATGCTCTATCGTAATTTACACAGAAGCTCGCTCAAGTTGACCCTCCAAGATGACGGGGAGAAGCTTTTCGTCAATGCCGATAGAGTTTCAGACCATAAATGGATTTCAACAACTTGCTGAAACTCGCCGATTCAAGGTACTAAATATTCAATTCCCCCTTTGCATTTTTCTCAATTCGTTTTGTCTATTTGCTCAAATTTCTACCAGTATTCTGTAGTCACTTCAATTTCATTGTACTTGTATCTTACTATTAGTTTCTGCAAGCTGAACGAGCAACTAATTTATATATTGGCATGTTGGGTAGGAAAGATTGAGTACTACTGGATCATATTATTGTTTATTATACAAAACAAACACTATGGATAAATTATTGCATTCAACCTGTTCTTTAATGTGCATCCATTATTGCGGCGTAGTCCATGAATTTGCCCCTGTTTGGGTTGGAGAAAAATCATTTTTTTTAGTAAATGAAACGAGTGGTTGAAAAGTTGATAAAAGTTTCCGTGAGTTTGGGAGAAAATGAGTTTTAAGAAATGAATCAAACAGGGGCCGATTATTACTGTCTTAGAAGTTCAAATACAAATGTTAGATGAGGTAAAAAGGGAATTTGATACATAGTAAAACTTGAATGACCAGAGCAATTCACATACACGAAACAATAGGAACTTTTCGTATAAGACTTTGTTTGTTGTTCTCTTCGTTCTTTGCATTTTGGTGTCATCCATTGTCAAGTATATAATCTAGTATGTTGTTGAATCACTTGATCTAAAATCTTAAGATGTTAGAGAGGGTCGAATGTACATCGTTTTAGTCTTATCTTCAGCATATATATTGTCCAGAAGTTTAATAATTTGAATGTCATTTTTGCAAATGCTTTAACACTTCACTATTCGTGTTAGCAGGCATGGTTCTTGGACCAGTTTGGAGTTCTACACGATGGAAAGCAACCATACCCGGGTGCCATTTCGACATGTATGTTTTCATCTGTTAGCCTTGTCATTTTGTAAGCTCGTTTCTTTCTGTCTGTTAATATTGCGTGTATTTCAACCAAGTGTTTCAACATTTACTAAGAGCTTGTTTGTGAGGGATTTTAATCGGATTAAAATTGAAAATATAACCGTTATTGGGTTTCATCGTTTAATAAAAGTCAACAATAGCAGCTAGTTTTTCAATTTTAATCCGATTAAAATCCCTCCCAAACAAGCTCTAATATTTATATTTGTGTGTTTGTGTCTATGTGTAACAGTAGAGAAGTTGGCAAATTATGGTACTAAGATGGTGATTATTAGTAATTCTTCGAGGCGGGCATCAACAACCATTGACAAGTTGAGAAGCCTTGGATTTGATACCTCGCTCTTTGTGGGAACCATCACCAGTGGGGAATTAACGCATGAGTACCTCTTAAGGTTATATTACCTCACGTGTAAATTATGTTCTATATGTTTTTGTGCTGTTAAGATTCATCTATAAAGATTTTTGTAGTTGATTCAAGGAGTTGGGGTAAGGTTTGTCTTATAAATTGAGTGGAAGAATAATAATTGTTTGCGAGTCTGATATCTGGTTTGCCGTTTACTATATATGTTTAAACTTATAAAATGTTCTCAACTTATCATTTTTTGTTTTCAATTTCATGTTTTTAGGGGCTCCAAGTCAAAATACTATTGCGAAAGTTTTTACTTCATTCATTGTTGCGAGTAGAATTATACTAATATGAATAACATGAAATACCATTAAAGTTCAGCTTGAATAAATTATACCTTATATGATTAGACTGTATGCTTGTCCATCATATTTAGCCAGTTTTCTTATAATTTACTGAAACCACGACGCCCTTTTTTTCCTGATCAAAACATATGTTTGCCTTATCATCTTGCAGAATTATATAAAAAACTGTATGATTACTTCAATTTTTTAGGTTTCTACTTTTTTCAGACATTATTATTCTAATCCGTGCTTATCTAAGTTGAAGAAAGAACAAATGCTATCCTTAAATATGCCCATCGGTTATGCACTCCCTTGCCCGAGGTCATGGTTTCGGTAGGGTGAGATTGAGAAGTGGGATGTGGACCATTACCTTATCCCAATTTCTCATTTTGGCCGATGATCGAATGATGTCTTTATTGCTGAACAAACTAGCTTCAGTTTTTCAAGTTGCTTCATTATAATTAACGTTTTACTCCTTATAGTATGACATGGATTTACTAAATCAAATGATTACTTTTGTAAATCTGGCATTACTTTAGAAATGGGTTCCACCTCTGGTACTTTATTCAAGTTTAAGTATTGCAATTTACCTCCAAGTGCTAACTTTGCTTACACAATGCTTTTGCTGTATTTAAAATATTTATTTAAAATGCAAATGATTCTCTGCTTCCTGTTTGGAGTTTCTTGTGGTGATTTTTGTGATAAGATATCACAGAGGTTTTGACAGAAATTTTTTCCACACATAATATTGTTTTAGATATTTTGAAACATAAAACTTAATACCTTTATGAAAAAGTATAATACAAAAGCTAAAGTTAATACTGCACAGTTAGGAAGCTTAATTAGTAAAATATGTGCTGTTATCATATTTAGAAAATATTTTCTTTCAAGTTTCTAATGATGACATTATGATAAGTTCTCATTTTGGCCATGATCACGTGATATCTTGTTTTTGCATAGGATGTCTTAATATATGAAAGTCACTGTTGTGGGAGGAACCATCCTCTCAACATTTCTCTTTTCGTTTGCAAGTTTGGTTGCTTATTAGCAAGGACAATCATCATGGTGTTTAATTTAGTTCAAATGATTCCCCACAAGATAATCTGATAAACTTACCTTTTGGTCTGCCTTATCCAGTTATTTCTTCAATTACATGTTGCTTCATCCCATAGATGTTGTAATATTATGATAATTTTGTTGGAATCAAATATTTAATAATGACAACACGAAAACATCTATTTCATGGAACTCATTCTAACAGGAGAGATGATCCATGGTTTGCAAGACTAGGAAGGACGTGCATTCACATGACCTGGAATGACCGAGGTGCTATATCTCTTGAGGTATGCCAAATTTATGAGTTTTGATTGTGAATAGTTATTTTCCAATTCTAAGTACAAGTTTTCTCTTTTGATGCGATAAGACTATTTACTATTTCAAACTCTTACTGATACAGTTAGTTAGCGTTAGCATGATCGAAAATATCACATAGCTTTTTATTTAGTAATCCAAGCCCTGCCCGGCCTTGATGTGGCGAGGCACTGACCAATATGGGCTGTGGCTATGGGCTGTAGGCACAGCCCATAAAAGAAAATATGCCAGGCAGTGCCTGGCATCCACTTGTCCAGGCACTGCATGGACCTACCTGCTTGCCATTCACTCTCCAAGGCACTGCGCGAGCATAACAAGGCCGGTCGGTGCTTGGTCATGATCAGGCTAATCACCATCCGGCACAGGATATGTTGAGTACACGATATTTCACGTTGACTTCATGACTAGCGTCACCGCTGAACTCAGGATGTGTCACCCCTTATAAATAACACGTGTCCAGCTTAACTGCCCAAATTAGTTTATGAATAGGGTCCTTGCAACATGATAGGAGATTTTTTCGAGAATTTTCTACACATGCTTCACTCAGATCCTTCACACACAATCTTCATAAAAATCTTGCCAGAATCATTAAACAAAAACGTTCGTCGACACTATTTTGTGATTAATATCACTCGCTACAAGTTTTCTCCACTTTTTATGCGATAAGACATTTTCCTAAGGAACTTCATGTCGATTTTTTTCCTTTACATCTACTATTATGTATATCTACTCATATGACTTAAAAGATTTCACCAAAAAACTAAAAAAAGTATTGATTTTATTAGGAAATAAGAAGTACCAAAATAAAGATATTATATAAATGTACAATTTTAAAGAATTTAAATTGACGTGTTCAGTACATGTCTAGGTCCTACTTTTTAAAATAACACATAGGCATGTTAGTGTCGTGCACGTGTTGCTTCTTAGTGGCCAGGAAACCAAAAAGAATGTTTATAGGATGAAAGAAAAAAAAGGAGAATTTTGTTTGGAAGAAACTCTCATCCCCAATACTCATTTCTATCACATACGAGTTGGAAAAAAACTAACTCGAGAATGCAAGAGAAGCGTTTGCGACAAGAATATTGTTGGTTTTTGCCATCACACACCTCCTTTACTTCAGGAGGCATCCACCATGACTCAAAACTATATTTTCCTGAGCATGAAGTCAATACTTTTTCTCTTTCTTAAAATTTCAGTCTTATGAATGCTTTGCTATAAGAAAGCTCTTAATTGTTCTTTTTCATTCTCCCCATTTTTGTATCCATTTTTGTATCCATAATTTTCCATCAGGGCTTGGGTTTACAAGTTGTGGATAATGTTGAAGAAGCTGAATTTATTCTGGCCCATGGTACGGAAGCTTTGGGGCTTCCTTCTGGTGCTGCACTTTCCATGACACTTGAGGATCTTGAGAAAATTCTGGAGCAGTGTGTCGCTAAAAAGATTCCTATGGTGGTAGCAAATCCTGATTTTGTTACAGTTGAGGCTAGAGCTCTGCGTGTTATGCCCGGTGAAGATCTAATTTTTGCAATAATATTCTAATTCATCATATTTATGTATTTCCTTTGTTTAAAAGCTATTGCATGTTTCCAATTCTCACAGGAACACTGGCAGCCACGTATGAGAAGCTTGGTGGGGAAGTGAAGTGGATGGGCAAGCCTGGTGAGGTGATTCTATCAATACATTGACAATTATTATTTCTACTCCTTGGACATTTTACTACAGATTTGTTTGCTTTTATTTAAATTCAGGAAACTGTCAGAGAGAGAGAGAGAGAGAGAGAGAGAGAGAGAGAGAGAGTTTTATAATCGTATCGAAACAATAAACTTCTTCTTCTTCTTCTGTTTTTTTTTTTTGGGAATTAATGCAAAAGTAAACGAGAGAGAGAGGGAGAATGTCTGAGGCCCGTGTTCACTCGTACTGTATAGTGGATGCTCACTCTCAATAGATAGTGGTATCCAAATTTGAACTTCTCTCTATCCCTGTCATAATGCATAGTGAGATATCTACAAATGTGTTTTCTGGTCAGGAAAATTTGGCAGATTGTCATTTGCAAATGATATTTGTAAACAGCACTCCTATCATTTTCTGGATTTCTCATTCCTTTTCCCTTGATTGCCATCAAATTTTGGAAGAGGTATTTGATTTGAAAAGTTAGTTCCAAACCAGTTTCCACGTAGGGTGGTGTTTCCGCTTTGTCAACATGGTTCTTGGAAAAATTCTTTTTTTCACCTTCTTTTACCCATGAGGAACACATGCATAAAAATGTTTTAACTAATTCCGACTGGGTTGACCATTTTTGAAGTAACACCACTACTATCATTAAACGTTGCTTTTGATTTCTGATGTTAGAATCTGTATTTTTAGCATAGCATTTTTTATGATGGTTTTCCTTGCGGTCTTGCCAACAACATTAAACACATGCGTTCAACAAGTTAAAGACACTGTTTGTCACCCTCTGTTTGACAATCATTATTTCAAAACTCTCTAATTCTCATATTCATTTTCAGCCACATATTTACATAATAAAATATTTTGTACGTAAACTTAAAATTTTTTCTACTTTTTAACTACACATTCTCCAAAAATATCACTATTCAAAACTCTATTTTCTCTAAATAATGGCCATCAAATAGGGGCTTAGTCATCGATTTTTTTTTTTTCAAGTTAGATACTGAACCTTCATTTTTATTTCAATTAGGGCACTCTGTCTACCTAGCGAACTAGCAGCAATGCTGACATGGTTGACACAAAATAATGACGTGGCATGAAAGCTCTATTTTGTGCATAATTTTTATTGTCCAACCAGGAAAAATGTGTCTTGTTGGACAAGTGATGCTTTCCTTTTTCTTTTTAATTTCTTTGTTTCTCTAAAAAGAGCATTTCGGAGGCTCAACTTGTTTATCAATATGCATTTTTGCCTAGCCGGACAACAAAATAATGCACTGACGAATTTTTAATTCCACATTATTTCCGTTAGCCACGACAAAAGTGAAACAATGCTATGGTTGACTGGCCATGTTTTTAACCAGACTTTTAACTGTTATACATGCCATTGCGGTTCAAGACATTAATGGCTTTACTTGTTCATTGTTAACAGATTATATACAAATCTGCCATGGAGATGGTTGGTGTGGATGCTACTGATTGTATTGCTGTTGGAGACTCTCTCCACCATGATATAAAAGGTGCAAATGTAGCAGGGATCTCTTCTGCTTTTATCACTGGAGGGGTCCATGCAACTGAACTCGGACTTGGCAAATTCGGAGAAACTGCAGATAACTCTTTTGTTCATGCTCTTGCCACGAAATACGAGGCTTATCCAACATATGTGCTCCCATCATTTGCATGGTAGCCTCTATATTGGTGAGAAATTTATTTCTTCCAACTCTTATGTGTACTTTCTTAATTTCTCCTAGTCTTGAAGATTTGAGTGTATGTTGGCTAATCTTAATAATTTTACTTTGTAAGAAATAGAGTAATTTTTAAAATAGATAATTTATTTATTGGTTGAAATTTGAAATAAGTTAACTCATTTTGAAAGTAACTTTCACTGCACAGTCAAAATAAGTAACTTTTGTACTTATAGGTGAGAATACGTAACCAATCTAAACATGATTGGAAACAAAAATTTACTTTAAGAGTAATGTTGACTTATTTTTAAGCTTAGCCAAATATACTTTGAGCATCTTCTTGTCTAAGCTTAAAAGATTTATTGTTTACTCATGACCTTTACTATGCATGACATCTCCTGTGATTTCATACACACCAAATTATTGTTTTTATGTAAGATTGTTAATAGATTCTTTTTCTTTAAATTTTTGCAGTGTTTTTTGAGTGGCTCGGAAGCACAACTTCCTAGACACTCGCAGTACTTGGAAAAGGATCAATTTTGAGTCTGCATCCTTCTGTTGTCAAACAAGAATGTCGTTTTAGTGCTCTGGGCTACATTGAAAACCTGTTAAAAAGGGCTGCAACTCTCCCTTACGAAGTATTAAGTTTGTTATAATGTTGCAATGGCCGTTAAAGAACAGGCTACAATGAGGTGACTTCTATTGATTCTTTATCCACCTGTTTATTGATCCTGGCATTGAACTTGATATTTAATTTTTGTTACTTCATGCAATGTAGCTTGCCGGACGGGGCAACTTTTTAATGATTCAGTAAAAACATAATTCATTTCGTTAAATGATATATTTGCAACGTTGAATTGAACTTGACCGAACATGAAAAGAAGAGATGCATATTTGTGTACATCTCGTGCTAATAGAAGGCGTGTTTTTTTTGAGAGAATTGGGCCAATGATACATTTTGGGCAGGGCTCCAAGTGTATTGTTTACCCTCCCAAAAGTTTGAAATACTCTCAACTTTTGTGCAAATATTGACAAAAAATAAACCTAAAGTCCCCAACTTTCACTGAAATTTCTTGTGCAGCAGGAACTGTTCGCTCGATTAAACTCCGACTGCAGCTGAAGTTTTTTCAATTTCTGCAGTCGCTTGAGCAAGCAACGCAATGCTGCCCCCAAATTCAATCTTCTTCATCTTCAGCATTTGTTAACTATGCTTTTCACTTCAACACGTGCAATTTTTTCAAGTTTTCACCTTTGACAATAGTTTACCTGGATCTGGGCTTCATCCTAAAGCAATAAAAACAAGCCAAATATCAACGATAATTTATAACTACACTTATTCGATATCCTAAATCAGGATATTTTATTATTCTTTAGATAAAATTCTACGTAATTTATGTTATATTATATGTTTTATAGGTAAAATTTTATGTTTGATGAAGAATTGGAGAAAAGAAGTGAAAATTGACGAAAAATGGCAAGATCTAAAGTTTAGGGATTAAAATGTAAATACTCAAAAGTTGTGTCGAAACTCACGATAAAGATTCGAGAATACTAGGGGTCAAATGAATGCAATTTGAAGTCAAAAGGAATTAAATATGATCAAAATATTTTTATAAATCAATTTTCAACCACACAAGGATGTTTCAGATTTTTAGTTGGAGATTGAGATCCATTTTTGACCTAGTAAATGTTCGAATTGAAAACGAGCTATTTCTAGAAAAGTTGTATCCATTTTAGTTATCTTTCAAACGCATTTTGAATCGTCTTAATCGGATATCGGGATAAGAAATTATGACAAAAATATTGAAACAAACGCAGAAGAATTTAAGTAAGGCGGTGCCTAGGCGCTGCATCACACAACTTAAGGTTTTGCCGATTTAGGCAGCGAGAAACCAGAAAAAGACTTTAAATTGGTCGAGAACGTGTAATAAAGTATAAATAGACCTAAGGAAACACTAATAAAAGGGGTTCCAAACATTGAAAAAAGGGAATCCAACGACAGATCGAAGAACCCAATTCAAAGAAGAGAATTATCACGGGATTCAAGTTTAAAGCATTGATTGGAAGCGAAAAAAGATCTTAATGCAAGATCTAATTCGTTTCTACATCTTTATCCAATTAGTCCGGTGATGTATTCAAAGACATTTATTTATTTTTCCTTTTACATTATGCTTAACTAACCTTTAGATTATGACAAACAATATAGTCTTTTGTGATATCTGATTCTTTCATTCAAGGATTTTCGTGATTTATTCTTTTATGTGTTGATTTTATTATGAACGTAATGCTTTGAATGATCTGATCAACAATTTAATGATTATGTGAGTCTTACGAATCGAGATGTGAGTTTGAAACTTAAACCATAGAATAAAATTCGGTAAATTAGTATAACGTATAGAGATATATATACTAATTATTGTGGTCATAATATGAATTCTTAGTACTAGTGTTTCGTTTAATTAAGGGTAATTCGCATAAAAATATGGAATTGAATTAGTTAAATATGTTCAATGAGAACTCGAGAGGGGTAAATTGAATATAATAGACGAATTCGACCAAACACTACATTAGGTTAAAGTCTTAAATAAAGAATTAAGGTAATCAATAAATGAAATTGTTTTGCCCTAACATTCATCGTGTAATTGAATCTTTAATCAATCGTTTGTTTGTAAGATTTTAATATTTTCAATTAGTTAGAAGTAATTAAAAAAACATCATCAAAATTCTTTGTTTGCTTTTATCGAATAGGAGTTAGAAAAATTAAATTAAGTTATAAAGTATAATTTTCGTGGAAACGATATCCGAACTCAAATGTTCACTATATTACTTGTTACGATATCGTATACTTACGATAGAAAAAACGCAAGAATAATCCATCCCGTCACACCAACAAAACCAATGAGACAAATTAGATAAGAGTACACGTGACCCCCATAAACACGTACGATCACTTCACAGTACGTTAAAAACTTGAAATGTAAAATCAAGACAACAGAATCAAACGGGCAATAAAGAAACTGCTTGAGTCACGTTCTCTTTGCTGCAACATTTTCTGGGAGTCCTCAGATTATGAATTTGCAGCAACAAGAAGATGCACCCGAACAGAGTCATAACAGCACAGAACAGAAATTTAGTCCACCACCAAAGCATCACTTCACAGTAAGCTGAGATTTAATATGAGAAATCCTGCAAAATTATTAATATAATTTATCTAAACTGTATATCATCGAAAGGTAAAATTACATATCAGTAAATATTTTAAGTTCAGCCCATCAAGCTTGATTTCCGTATTTTAAAGCCAAGCAAGTTCATTAGTTTTCATTAACGATTAATTTTAACTACACATTTTATGAGGTCCACAACTTTTTAACTACACACTTCATCAGCTTTTATCAAAATTTACTCAAAATCTGATTTTAATCTACAACAAATTGGAGCTTCTATTGATGGAAAGTTCTCTTTAAACAAAGCCCGAGTTTGACATCCTATATTTGGCATTTTAAATAGTTTTTAAATTTTTTCTACTGTGCTATATTAAATTAAATAGTGCCGATCCATCTGATAGTCTTTTCCTCCTTTTCATGTAGACACCCGTTGAAAATTTGATTTTGCATTGCTATTCTAAATGACACAAGTTGAATTTACTAGTAAAAAATGATTTGGAGGGTAAATTTGGAAGAAACAAATTGATTTGAAGTGATACGATTACACACCATGACATCTAGCCCACAAATACCGTAGAAAACATTGGTTTATGATAAAATAAAGGCTATCAAACAAAGGGCAAAATGTCTTCTTCAGTTTGAACACCATGAGTTATTATAGAAATGGTTGGGAAATTTATTTTAAAGAAAATTAAGAGAAATAAAATATAAATGGTAATTGCAATGAAGATTCTAAACCTTTAAAAATTTGTGTGGCAAAAAGGAATTCCGAATGATTTTCGTCCATAAATTCGTTAGTTGACCAAAAGTCAGCTTTTGCCCATGATTGACAAATTTTAAAAGGATAAAATGGTCTTTTAACATTTTCTTAATTAAAAATGATCATTTGCGTGGGAAGTCTCAAACCTTTCAAAATATGAGTCCCGAACTTTTAATAAATATTTGCCAAAAAGGATCTTTGACGATTTTTATCCAAATTTCTTGATCCACACGACCACCCAATCCTAATGATTAACCCCTAACACGGTCGCTGTCGCTACTGTTGATTTTGAAGAAAATTTATATATCTTTATTTATTTTTCTTTAAGGCCATGTTTGATAGGGTGACAATTCCATGGAAAATACCACTTTTTAATTGTTTGATTAGATTTTATTTATTTATTTATTTATTTTTTTGCCAATTGGAATTCCCACTTCCTCCCACACAATCATAAATTCTTGATTTTCCTTGAATTCATTTTTCCACCACTTAGGTGAGAAAATGATTTTCCAAGTAATTATTATTGCAATGGAAACAAATTGTAAGTGAAATTTTAACAAATTCTATTATTTTAATGGACAATTTCCATAAAAATAAAGCCAAATGAATACCAAAATATTTAAATTTTCAATATTTTTCAGGTAGAAAATTATACCAATCAAACGCAACTAATTGACAATTTCCTGGAGAATAAGTTCTAGTCAATTCAATTTCCCGAAATTCATTTTCTTTCCACCCAAATTCCACTCTTGCAATCAAACGGCGTAAAGACTTTTGTTACGAGGAAATGGAGTTGATAGAATGGGGAAATGTGGTTGGTGGAGGTGGAGGAAATTATGCAGCGGCGATGGACCGTGAGATTAGGTCAATCAACTTAATTATTCCTTTTTATTGTTCGAGTTAGTTAACTGAAAACGTAAAAAATCAAAAGAAATCTGTTGGGTCTATGCGGGGCCTGAATTTTTTGTTTTATCCTCAGCATGATAAAATAAATAATTCATTTGATGGTCAAAGTTTAAAATCAGTAAGTTACTTATTTTGAAACTTTGCATTACAGCATTATGATTTCATACATACCAGATTATTGTTTTTTACTCAAGATTGTCAATCAATTCTTTTTCTTCGAGTTCTTGCAGCGTTTTTGTTTGGCTCAAAGGCACTGCACCAGTAGGGTGCCGCCGGTAGCCAACCCATATATGTTTTATAGCTCGGGACTACATTGAAAAACGCGTTAAAAGGAGATGCGGCACTCCCTTACATTGTATTAAGTTTGTTATGATGTTGCAAAAGCTTTTAAAAAAGATGCTACAATGAAGTGACTGATAACTGATTCTTTCATCACCTGCTTTTAAAATCCATCATATAATTAAGCCTCGAACTTGATACTTGTTTTTCGTTGCTTTGAGCGATCTAAGCTTTCTTGTATTCTTGTATGAGGGTGTATTTGTCGCGTTGAGTTGAATTGGACACGACTTGACATGATTATGGAACAGAAATATGCATATTCAAGTACACCAGGGATTGTCAAATTTATAGCATACACCTCCGAGGAGAGCACCACAAGGTTCAAGCGTCAGCCACCTGAATCTTTTTTTGCCATTACGTTCGGTTTTTAAGAGAGAATCAGAAACACATTATTCTCTGGCTACACAAATCACCTGCTTACCTATATTTTTCCCTGAAAAGAGTCCAGCAAGGGCAACAGGACCACTTTCCAATCCTTCATTCACGTCCTCTAAGTATACTATCTTCCCTTGCTTATAAAATCTCACAACATTTTCCAAAAACTGTGGAAAGAAGTGTAAGTAATCACTCTGCAAAAATCCCTGCATTGTTATTCTTTTGATTACAAGATTGAACAAATTGTGAATCCCTAGTGGTTGAGACAGGTTCTGTTGAGAAACCATCCCACAAACAGCAATTCTGCCATGATCCCTCATGTTGAGGAGTACTGCATCAAGCATGGATCCACCGACGTTATCGAAGTATATGTCGATGCCATTTGTAAAGTTCCTGTTCCAACAAATATATGAGAGAATGAAATCAGAAATTATAATCCAGATACTGCTTCAATATGTAATGAAATTTGTTAATTATATTCACATTATTCTTCCTTTTTAAGTACAAGTTTGGTATGAAATACCGACAAGATTGGACACTATAGTAAATAAGATTTTTAACTTATTTTCCTTCTTGGTACTATCTACTTGTCCCTGCAAAGCATATTATGCTAGTGTTAGGCCTCAATTAATTTTTTTATCTTCTTAATTTTAACCACACATTCTCCAAATAAAATAATATTACACACAAATCTAAAACTTTTCACAACCACTCATTCTCCCATCAATTATTATTCCAAAATTTATAATTTCCCCAAAATGGCGGCCAAACACTACCTATAATACAGTTCATCTGACCTTTTAAGAGCTGTGTCGAAGTCTGCTTCTTCTTTATAGTTAAAAGCTTCGTCAAGTCCGAGCTTGTTCTTCAGCAAATCAACCTGAATCAGTAATTGAATAGAACAATCACACATTACACATTTGACGCGGAGGATTATAGAGCACTGGGCAGTATTAAATAAGACAAACAAAAATATTGTTTACAATACTTTCAAGTCCTATTCAGTATTCCATATCAAACATGCACAAGACGAGTACATAAAAATGTATAAAATATTTATATTTCTTGAATCTTCCAAAAGAAACTCACTTTCTGATTTGTTCCAGCACTTCCAACAACATAGCATCCATGTAATTTAGCAAGTTGGCCTACAAGCTGACCAACAGCACCAGAGGCAGCAGACACAAATACATAGTCCCCTTTCTTAGGTTTGCATATCTCATAGAATCCTACATAAGCTGTAAAGCCTGGCATGCCTGGAAAAACTTATTACTCAAATAATTAGAACATATTTATGGCGACTGATGAAATGTGCTGAGGTGGTTGGGACATGTTTTGCGTGGACTTGAAGAGACTCTCGTTAATAGGAGCCATGAAAGTTCAATAAATAAAAAAAGATACGTGCAGTCGACTCTAAATTTTTGGCGATCAAGGTTTAGTTTATTGTTGTATGCGGACTAATGAAACCCAAAGTTTTTGCTAATCAAGAAGTTATGTTCTTTGATTCTTATAATATTGGAATATTATTTCTATATAAACGAAAATGCATTCTATTGGAGACATTCTCGAGCCTGTCGATAGATTAGCAAAATTTGTCATAAGGACACAGCACGAAGTCTCTAGGCTCGAATATGTAAGATTTAAAACAATGTTAGAGTAACATACCAAGGAGGCCAATATGATATGAGAGTGGGATATCATCTGCCACAACTTTTCTCAATTGTTCAGTTTTATGAATCAAACTATATTCTTCCCAGCCTGTAAATCCTGAGATTATATCGCCTGGCTTGAATTTTGGGTTATCAGAATCCAAAACTTTGGACACCCCAAATCCTTCAATCACCTTTTCAAAATCAGTAACATAGAAAATAAGCAGTGAATGCAGAACAGTATTGGCAGCAATAAAAATATCATGAAGTCAACGAAGATTCCGTTCTTCGAAACAGAATGTTGGTCCTGATATCATTTCTTTGTAACTTTATTGACATTCGTGTTAAAGAATAACCAATGCTCGAACTTTTAGATGGGATGGTTCAACGTGGCATTAGAAATGAGCCAGCCTAGTTCAAAACAATAAACAAAATCGAATTCTACACACAAACTTATAAAATAGGTTGAAGGCTACAAGAAGCTAGCAAGAAGTTTCAAGTTATCCCGGTTTTCTCCAATTTGATTTGGCTCGGGAGATAAAGATGTTTAAAATAACAACTTAATGTGTGTTTGATGGATATTATTGAAGAAATAATGTATTTTAAATATTGATATGATGGGAAATATGTGGTTAAAAAGTAAGGAATAGTTATTGATGTGATGAAAAATATTATTTTATTGAAGAATGTGTGGTTGAAAATGAGTTTTGAAAGAATGTATTTTTAGAGAATGTGTATCAAACATGGGCTTAAACTTTTAGATCAAATGGTTCAACATGATATCAGAACACGCAAAAATAATATGTTCAAGTCTCATCGCAATCCATTATTAAAAATTGTCGACGTGTAAGGATTTAATGAGCAAAATATTCTCAAACACTTGTAACAACAACATGCAACATCAAAACAAACGAATAAAGATTGAACTGTAAGAAAAGTAAAGAACATTACAGAACCAGGGACGAAAGGAGGGATATAAGAGCCATGAAAATTCCTCATTCTTCCACGCATATAAGGATCACAAGACAGATAGAGATTCTTAACCAGCATTGCACCAGAACCTTTAGGAGCTTCCATTTTCATCTTCTCCCCAACCTTAAATTCCATGTCTGTTTCTCTTGGATTTCCCTCTATGTACCCTCTGAATATTATTTGTTTGTTATCTACTTCTTCTGCCATACTTTTCTGCAGGGTACAACACTGTCAATGCAATGGAATTTTTTTGACTGAGTGTGGTGTGGATGCTAGTTTCCTTGATTTTAAAGAGGAAAGTATTTTCCTTGTCATTTTGTTTGTCCATACTTTGTTAGATGTTAGGTAGGTAGGTACATAACTCAAAGTCATAGTGGGATCATTAATGATATGTTTAGTAAAATAGATTAGAAGGGGAAAAAAATTAAAATTTTATTTATCATGTAGTGGAGGCTAGAAAAAGCCAGACGCGAAAACGAGGTTAGTTGGTGATGAGATGTGAAGATAGACAGACTTCGATACTGTGTTAACCATTTCATTAAAATATGCACTTTTTTTATTAATTTCAATCTTGTCTTCAACTTTTATAATGTGCATACCAATTTACTGCATTATGGTAGCTGAATAAAGAGAAGTGCGTTCAAATGTACTAAAATTAACCGCTAACTTCTAAGTTATAACCTAACACCATTACGGGTTTCAAGGGTATAGGATACAACATTATTGTTGTACTATAGCTATATAATGGCATTGTAAAAGGTAGGCCGAAATTTGTCTTCTAAAATTAGTGTATGGATCGTAACTTTGTTGAATTAGCAAAGTTACTCGAACATATTAGTTCAACAAGATTAGAAGAATCGTGTCTAAAGTAAAAGGTTAGTTATAAAATTAATCAAACAAACACTACTAAAACGATGTTGTTATGTGATTTTATTAGGTTACTTATAAGTGCTTATCGTATTTTATTTTTTTAGAAACTCGGATGAACGGACTCAAGTCTTTTCACACTACAAAAACGTGGCTTCAGAGATGAATTTTTGTTATTGAATCAACGACTTAACCGTGGTCCAAAAAATTGTTATTGGTGAGTAAAACTAATTGCTTCATGGCTAACATTCAAAAGGGAAAGCTATGAGTGAGTGTGTGTGTGTGAGAGAGAGAGAACTTAATGCAAAGTAGGTTACTTATGTGGCTTAAATAAAGCCAAGAATGATGAAGCAAGAGAAGCCACATCTATCAACCACCATTTCAGTGGCTCACAGCCTCACAAAATTCCACCAACCAACCATTAGTATAGTAGACACAACGTCTACACATAAACACGTGCATATATACCACTTCTAGGTGGCTTTAAACCCACCAATCTCCTAGTGTGTCAAAGTGTGTCGAGTCGATCTATTTTGATTCGAGATAAGTATCGAATTGCTTGATGGGCATGTTTAGGCAAGTTGCGTTGTTATGATATTTGAGTTTACGAACAGACCGAAATATAAAAAATAAATAAATAAAATTAAGCTCATGTTTGACCCAAATTTTTAAAATTTATTTTCACCCATATATTCTTCCAATAAGATAATAATTTTTTACATGAATCTATAAATCATACACTTTTCAAAAAAATTATTTTTTACAAACTTATTCTTATAAAATCTCTACCAAGGGCAAAATGAAAAGCAATTTAACTCTTTTTAACAGTTTTGCATTTGAAAAAGGGTATTGGGCCTCTGTCGAGAAAGAGGTAGGCCTCACATGAGCCCATGTACCATGCTGCCAAAGCCCAGTAGTTTCTCGGGTGGATTTCAGCCCAAATTAGAAAAAATGACAGCAGAGGCAATTTGACAATCATGTTAGCTTGGGTTGTATATTGTATATTACCAACCAATATTTTTTTTGGCTTTTCTTTTTTCTATTTTTTAATTAGCCTTTTGGAAGTGGAAATTACACCAATAAAATTCAACTTCAAAAATCAGGTGCAAGGTTTGTTTATTCAAAAATCAGAATTTTTATTAAGTAATATATTATTAAATTAAATAATTTATAAATCAACTGTACCCCCCTCCACCACCTCACGCCATTTTTCCCTTCCCCCTTTCTCTCTCTTACCTCTCTTTTCTCTCGCCGCTCTCCTTTCTCACCACCGTCACCATCAGACTCTCTCTCTCTCTCGCTGGCGGTTGGGTGCAGCGGTGGTGTTTCAAAAATCCACCACCACTGGATCTCAAAACCAGATATGCTTTCGTAGGTTTTATCGGCAGTGATATGGCCGTCGTGATGGAGGCTAACGTGATCGCGGCTATGGAGGTGGTGGTCGTGTTTGATGTTGTGGATACGATGGTGGTGTCCCAATCTATGGTCGTGGCGCTGATTGTTTGAGGTGGCGGCGGAGCTTTGACAGTGAGGTGGTGCCGGCTTGTAGGCAGTTGAGGCGGTGTTTTTTTTTTATGGTGGTGGTGCGATGCAGGCTATGGTCTGATGGTTGTGGTGGTGCGGTGCGGTGTGGTGTGGTGTGGTGCGAGCGGTAGTTTGAATTTGTGGTGTGATTCGTGACCAACTGTGATCGCATAATGGACTAACTGTGACCTTAAAATTCGATAATTTATGACTAAAAATTAATCTGTGACCAATAAATTTGAAAATATGTAACTGATAGATACCTGTTACATGTAATATTTTGCTCCGTGACCAATAAAATAATCTGTAACCTATAAAATTATTGATTTGTGACCTCGAAATAATCGG